>JAQMYK010000018.1:10036632-10053532 GCA_030014345.1 Clarias buthupogon | reverse complement strand
TGAGCAGAGAGAGAAAATGGATTTTTAACCTCTCTAATGAGACTTGCTTTTGCTTTACATGCGCGCTGTACACACACACACGTACAGACACAAAATAAAATGTGTTTTACGTGCACACACGTTGTCACAGTGTTATAGTAAACAGTACACGCATGCACGGATGTTGATTATACCAGTAAGAGATGCGCACTAAGACCCAGCAGGGGTTGAAAATTCACTCAGGCCCGACTGAGGTGTTTACATGATGCATTTTATTCCAGTTGGGCTATTATTCTGATTATTTATGAGAAATTAGATTCCATGTATACAGAGACACACACAGTGTTAACAAGCAAGCATTAGACCGCTGCGTAAAATGGATTTAATGTATAATGGAGAACACCAGTAGTGACGTGGAGTCAAACGTACCTTCCAGCTGTCCCCAGGCTTAGGTCATGGAAGCTGATACCATGTTTGCGAGAGCAGCAGACCTCAAGAAGAAAGCTGTGAACAGACTCCCGGACAAAATGCCTTCCCCTTTCCTGTTCAGTCATGGCCTAAAAAAATTTGGTAGTATTACGAGATAAACAACAAAGAATATTCTGTACATGGCACAGAGAGAAAATGACTTCATTGGAACACATTCCTACCACACTATGATCAGTGGCTATATCCACAGGCCCATTCCATTTGTACAGAGAAGCAATCCGAGTCAAAGTGGAAGCAGTAAAGAAACGTAACTTACAGGTTTTGCTAATAGCAGTATTTTGCACAATCTGTGAAAGAACAGAAAACATTATAATAAAACCATTAAACCGTGGTGCACAACATACAAAAGATTTCTGAAATGTAAAATTAAAGAGGCTTGCCTTAGTCTGCAAGGTAGACAGAATCAGACTGATTGTTGACATTCTGTCTTCTTTTATACCCGTGTTTAAGATTTCTGACAGAAAATCTAAACAATAAAAAAAGGTGGTTAGTGCCATGCCACAACGCATTATCACCTATAAACTTGCGTGAAATTAGGCCAAAAATACCTTTGTTGTCCAGGACATGAACTATAGTTGCAGTGTCGCCATACATGAGAAACGAGAGGGCAAACTGGATATAGGACATGCGCACATCTGGTCGACCCTTTGAAGAAAATGAATACAAATCTTGCAATTAATACATCTACACTATCACAAAATGGCACCAGGTTAGGTGTCCTTAGACACCCCGATATGGGTGGAGATCTCAAACGCCGTAATGTTGAACCCACACAATGTTGAACTTGTCTATACTAACCATAACATGCAACACATTCATATGTCTACAATTAAAATTTAGGTAAAAAGAAAATATAGAATTTATATGAATTGAGCTCACAGTTCTGTCTCTCATGCGAGCAAGACCATAGATACTTTTGTTGAAGACCAAACTGCTCAATATTTCACTTGTTGCTTCAGTGCCCTGAGACACCATTGATGTCATGAAACAAAGGCACTGTCGGACAAACCTGCACACAAAACAAAATAGATGGATGGATAGGTAGGTAGACATTTTTTTAACACATTTTTATTAATAAAATGATTTGTGTCTCAGGTTTCATGACCCATGGGTCCATAATGAGAACTGGTTAACTGGTGGAAAATACTTACTTTTACAGAGACCATATTAGTGCCTGATCAGATTATGTTTATAAAATTTAAATATCCAGACTGTGGATGGTATTGCACATCTGGCAAACTGGATGAAAGAAAATTCAGTTTTATTGAAACTTACTGACGATTCCCTGAATACAAAGAGGACTGAAGCAACTTCATGTGTGACGAGACAGTCTTCTTCACAATGCTGGAGCCCATAAGGTTGAAACGAGAAAGGTCACTTGCTGTCCGCAGCAAAATCAACTCTAAGCTCTGAAATATCAGCACCAGCTGAACAAAGAAAGGAGTTAATTTATATAAAGACCTGAATTGCAAAACAGATTAGAAGCTCAAACAGACCAATATGTGCCAATAGATGGCATAGATTTTGTGCAAATTATGCTTTTTTAACTTACATTTACCAGTTTAGCCAAGACACATTTTCTGACCAATTAGGTGGATATATTTTGATGTATTTTCTTACCTCTGTCTCAGAAGGGGTACCCCCTTCAAGTAAGGTGAATATTTCTGCACATTCTGCTGAGATTTTTAAGTAACCCTCAACTACATCGTACATGTCTGCACATGGAAGTTTTTTTGCAATTTGGATGAAGGTTTCCAAGGCTAGAAGGTTAGAGATAACAAAAAGAATATATGAATACATTACATATACATGATTCGAATTTAAGGTGCATTTTTGTCTACAACATATGTTGTAGGACATTCCATACTATACTCATTCACATTACACGACATTATAAAGGATAAATATTGCATCATTCTATTGTACTTATCTCTAGATGAATAACAATAAGAATAATTAACGGGGTAATTACATATTGAAAATAGAAGAAATGCTAATCATTAATTTAAAAAGCTCAGTAGTGAGTGCCGGCTTTGCCTTGGACTGGTTTCAACATGGTTTCAGCTTGGAGAATCTATGGAAAAGGACAATCGGGCGGCACCAAGGTGCTTCTGGAAGACCATCCGGCACCTCAGGAGGGGGAAACGGAGAACCACCCAAGCTGTGTACAGCAAGGATGTAGGGAGGGACACTGCTGATCTCGACTGAGGAGGTAATCGGGCGGTGGAAAGAGCACTCTGAGGAACTCCTGAACCTGTCTAATTCACCCTCTGTTGCAGACACAGAGCTGGAGGATGACTGGGGGTCGGCGTTGATCTCCCTGAGCAAGGTCACTGAGGTAGTTAAACAACTCCACAGTGGCAAAGCCCCAGGAATCCATCCGGAAATGCTGAAGGCTCTGGGTGTTGAGGGACTGTCTTGGTTGACACGCCTCTTCAACCAAGAATTCCATAATTCTGAACGTGATGTCTTTCCACCTCGTACTATCCCTGCTGTATGGTTCACGTCGTTTAAATGCATCACTCACAGTCGGCTGGTTGAGGGATGGGGATGTTGTTGGCTTCGGCTGGTTTAGTTTCTCATACTCGGCATATTCAGTTGTATGGTGTGTTCTAAGATGCCTAATCATGTTAGTGGTGTTAAAATGCCGTTGCTTGCTTCCACCTCAAGGGATTTCATCACGACATACATTGCAAACGGCCAACTTTACGTCTTTATCGGACACTTTGAAAAACTTATAGACGGGAGAACTCATGTTGCCACTGGTAAGCTCCGCTCTGCTGTTGTTTACCTGTGCGCCGTGCATGCACGTATGAAAAAATCGCGTGAGTAATTTCCGTCAAGTGATCGGCTTTTTTGATCTCCGCTTTTGGGGTTCACCGATCAAGCTATTTTTAGCCAATATCGGCCGATCATGATCGGTGGCCGTTCAATCGGAGCATCACTAAAGGATATTATAGTATTCTTTATAAGGAAGAACACCAAGAACACCATTGTTGGTTATACCCATTCATCACAACATGTCCAAGTGCAAGTTAAAACTGTAACATGCAAATCGCAAGCCAACAACAACCAGAAACGCTGCCGGCTTCTCATGCCCGAGCTCATCTGAGATGGACTGATGCAAAAGTGGAAAAGTGTGCTGTGGTCTGACGAGGCTAGAGAGGGAAAAGGCCATCCAGACTGCTATCAGCGCAAAGTAAAAAAAAAAAAAAAAACATCTGTGATGGTATCATGGTGTGTTAGTGCTCATGGCATGGTTAACTTGCACATGTGTGAAGGTATTAATGCAATTGATAGTAATTGATGCTGAAAGGTACATACAGGTTTTGGAGCAAAATATGCTGCCATCCAGAGTGAAGTCTTTTACAGAGACATCCCTGCTTATTTCAGCAAGACAATGGCAAGCCACATTCTGCATGTGTTATAACAGCATGGCTTCATAGTAAAAGAGTGTGGTTATTAGACTTGCCTGCAGTCCATACCCTTCTCCCATTGAAAATGTATGGTGCATTATTCAATTTAATTGTCATTGTCGCAAAGTAGCTTTACATAATCAAAAGAAAATTATGGAGATTTGTATGAAATGTAAAAAATGTGTATGAATCAAAATGATTAGATAGTCTCTGTTGAGCAAGCCGAGGGCAACGGTTACAAGGAAAAACTCCCTGAAATGGCACGGGGCAAAAACCTTGAGAGGAACCAGACTCAACAGGGAACCCATCCTCATTTTAATGATAACGGATAGCAGGGATTGTTGTGCAGTCATACTGTGTGTTAGGATGCTGGAAGTTCAATATAACAGTTAATGTCTTTAAGTTACAAGCCCTCAGAAAACAGCTGTCTGTATCAGCCAAGGCCAGGATCATCTTCATGGTAAAGTGGAACGGTCCCCCGTCACCACACGCATCCCGAGCAGACAACACAGGGAATCCATGTGATGACAACACAGACCCCAGACTGTACGACAAAATATACAACGCAAAATATACAACACAGACCCCGGACTGTACGACAAAATATACAACGCAAAATATACAACGCAGACCCCGGACTGTTGAGCAACAAGTCATACATCAAGGAAGAATGGGAAAGAATTCCATCTACAAAGCTGCAACAATTGGTGTCCTCAGTTTCCAAATGCTTTTAAATGGAGTTAAAAGGAAAATGATAAATTGGAAGTGGGGTTTGTATAAATAATTTGTGTACTTGATTTATTTTATTATATTTTCCCCTAAATACTCGTGTATGTTTTAGTCTGTGTCTTATTCTGCGCTGCGCACCGCCCACCCCTTTTTTTTCTTTTTTTTAAGCTGTCGCCACAAGCAAAGCAGGCACCATCCAGTTTTGGTCAGCCTGTGCCCGCGCAACTTTAGATTAATGTTCATGCCTGACATCAGTCTAATTGGAGTCTAATGGAGTCCTCTGCAGAGCAATGAGGATATGATGCATCACATATTTCCATATCATTCAGCTCATCACCATCTCAGTTTTAAAACGTCAACACATGAATGAGCAGATTCAACAAACCAAATAATGAATTAGCCCTGCATTATCAAATAATGTTTGTATCCCATATGGTGTAAAATATTAATAATAAAAGCCACATTCACTTCCCTTTAAAAGGTATGTGACTTTATTTTCCCCCGGCAAGTTACAATGCCAACAGACACCAAGAAACAGACCAAACATTACAGTGCATCTTTAGGTTTCTCCACAGACGTTCTATGTTAAAATCTGGCATTCAGCTGTGCCACTCAAAGACATTCACAGACTTGTCCTTTGGCCACTGTGTCACTTTGGCTCTGTCTTCCTATATGCTTCGGGTTGTGGTCATGCTGAAACGTGACTCATGCTAGTCTGAGTTTATAGGCACTTTTGAGCAGAGTTACATTTCAAACCAGTCACACTATCTGTGCCATTGAGAGGCAGCCACATAGCAAGATGCTGCCATCACCATGCAGCACTGCAGGGATAATATTAGCCAATTTATAAGCAGTATCTGGTGTGCTTGGAGTTTAGAGAAAAATCTAAATTAAATATAAGGTTGTATCTTAATATAGAGACTCTATGCAGCATTCAAACAAGCAACAAATTAAATGCTGTGCATGGGATTGTCACAAAACATGAGATGCTGTAAAAATCACACTGCTGCTGTAACTCAAATGCAACTTCGAACTGCATCTGTATCCTGCGCATTCTGAATACAAATGTTCCAACCAAGTTAGGTGGAGGACATTCTGACGACCTATCCTGATTGGTTCCTTTTGATACGCTGTGTCCTCTCAATTTAATAACTAAACTTCTCTGAAAAAAACAATGAAATATAGTGTAGATTTCACACGTTTATTTACGGGTTATTATTGTAGGTTGCAATGATATATTAAAGTTACTGTTGTCTCATTCCTTCACATTAATATTCAAGATGGGCAATGGCTATAACGCTCACCCTCTTTCAACGGGCTACAAGCTGCAACTTAACCAGCACATGTACACACTCCTGCACATCACATCTGCACTCTGGTTTGCACACGATTTGATACACAATGTGGTGCTCGCACTTCTATATAAACTCAACTTTATTGTTTTTTCCTATTCTTGCAAGGGTTTGATTATGCAAAGTCAAAGTGCAAATAATATTTTTCACAACCATGACAATTTATAATAATAAACAATGTAACATCATATTGATGAAATAAGTTAAATTCTCAAAATGAACAGAAAATATTTGGATACAGAATTGCAATATAAATCAAATCTTCACTTAGGTCTTATGATAACATTGTATTGATAGGTCTCTGGTGATTCCCATCGCTATTGTCTATTCACTTCTGGGCCCTATTTACTAAGTGTGACATAAGCCTGCTCTGCTGATGGAGATGATCAATTTATCATGTGTGCCAGGGATGACACCCACAACTCCAGGGAAACTAGCAAAGTGCATGAATGTAGCTTTTTTTGTTGTTGTTGATGTCATGCTTATGGCACTTCTCTGGTGGGGAAGTGTATGAATCTATGTCAATGAATGTTTGCAAAACATCTCTCCTCCATGCACACCACAATCTGTTAGGGCACCTCCGGCTCTCCTAGGTTTTGAGTGGATATAAGAATGATTTCCCTTTTTTAAAAATGTTGATAAATTACTCTTACTTCTACTCCTAAAAGTAGGACCACTCTGAGAATTTTGAGCCATTTAGGCGTGATTTCCTACTCTGAGATGCTTCGTACATATGAGTCCTGTAATGTTATTGTGTAAAAAAGTATGGAACATGCAGGGAAAAACTCTGTATATTCACTTCTGTTGTTATTATAATGGAAAAAATAAACTGATATTTATTGACAACGTAATGAGTCCTCAATACATATTGCAAGACCACACGATATATTTTATGTAAATTTGGTAACATAATACAGGTCAAGCTTGGATTGCAAGTAACTTTAGTCTGCTAGTGTTTTGCAAGAAGAGGATTTTTTTTTAAATAAATTTTAACTTAATAAACGAGCGGGGTGTTGATATTTACATAATTTACATAGTTACAGCAACAACAAAGAAAAAGAAGAACAAAAAATAAGCGTTTTACAATAAATAGACTCTAGACAATAAATAAAATTTGAGATCGGTGCTGGTTGTTCAGCCTAATTGAAAATTTCAGTTTGCGTTTACAAAATGGTAAAGGGGTGACAGGTGACACTAGGTGGCGGTAATGCAACGTCAGAATGCCAACAGTCGGCATTACACACTAAAGAAGAAGAAGCGCTACGCTCAGAACGCGAATATACACGGAAGATGCGATTAGTATTTTCTGCCCCAAAAAAGTTTTTTGTTTATCTATCTACTCACTATTATATACACAGCAATCTAAATCAAATCATTCAAAACAAACAGACTGACTGTGTAAGTTTTCCTTCGGTCTGATTGATCGTTGTCACAAAATAATGATAAAAAAAACTATACTGTATCTATTCTCTGATATTACAACACGTTACACAGCCTTTAGGGTGGACAGCTAGCTCACAAAACCATACAAAACTGTCCATGTGTTGGAGTTTGGTAGTCCCTTTGGTGACTCCATCACCTAAACCACTGAGATGCTCGGTGTCAGTCAACTTCAGCCGAAGTAGAGTTTAAGTATTTGCGAATGTCCAATAGAAAACCAGCACAACACACACACACACACACTGCTACACAACGGGCTTGATGAATTCTATAACATGTTACCTAGACAGCACACACTTCCACTTACCCTTAAACGCTTTACTGGGATCCTTTAGCATGGATTTGAAAACAGTCCCATTAAACTCGCTGTTACTATCTTTAGTTTTCTTCTCTGGTATGAGAAAAGTTAAATCCGCGTTTTGACGTTTATTTGCCATGTTTTAACTTTAATTGCGCAGAAGCCGAAGAAGCATTGATACACGTGGTTTTCTTCTTCTCTTATGTTTTGTGCCATGTGTGAGTCTGATTTGCTTGGCGGTTGGCATCCACCACCTACCGGACTGGAGTGTGGAAATGTAGCGCAGTCGATAGAGCGAAAAGCAAATTAAAAGCACCACGGAACTCTGCTCCTGAAACCAGTGCACATTTACACACAGGCGGTGTACATATATTTTTCTTAACTGTAATGGCAGTAATAGTAAAGAAAATATACATACTGTTGCATCCAGTTAAGGGGAAAGCTCCCAAGCACAGTGACATCACAGTGTTCGCAATACTCACTCACTCATTGTCAATTTATGTAGACCAATGTATGCAGTATTTAGGGTCGAAGGAGCCTATGCCAGGAGACTTTGGGCATGAGGCAGGGAACATCCTGGACGGGGTGCCAATCCATCACAGGGCACCCTAACCCTACTGGCAATTTGGGAATACCAATCAGCCTAATCTGCATGTCTTTGGACTGCGCGAGGAAACCCACCAAACACAGGGAAAATGCAGAGTCCATGCACATAGAGGCATGAATCAAACCCAGATGCTGGAGGTGCAAGGCGACAGTGCTAACCACTAAGCCACTGCGCTGCCCTGATTGCACTACTCACTTTTATAAAATCTTTAAAAGGGCTTGATTCTGTGTGTAAATTCTATTTTGTTAAATGTAATCAAACTTACTATCAATCTCTACTAGTGTGTAGGATTTGTTTAATTATGGATTTAGACTTGTGTTTAGAATACACCCAAGGGCCAACCAGCATTAGCTTCCATGTTCAATTTTAATCAATAATAGCTGTTCCCATATGAATGTTCTCCCTTAATCATATAAAGATTAGCACAAACTGAGTTAGGATTCCCTATGTGCAAATGTTCATGGTCCTTGAACATTGTATAAGCACTTTCAGTTGCTAAAATTTTTGACTTGTATCAGTCTGGAAAGAGTTCAAAAAGGCTATTTCTAACTGTTTGGTATTCCATCAAACTTGCAAATCTTCCCAGGAGGGGCCGGCCTACCAGAATTACTCCAAGAGCAGAATGACGACTCATTCAGCAGCCCACAAAAATACCCAGAACAACATCTAAAGAACTGCAGGCCTTATTTGCCTATTTGCCTTAGAAATGACCTTAAACAGGCTGTTCATGCTCCAATGTGGCTGAATTAAGACAATTCTGAAAAGAAGAGTGGCCCAAATTGCCTCAGTAATGTGAAAGACTCTGTCAGTTATCACAAATGCTCAATAATAGTTGTTGTTGCCAAGGGTGGCACAACCAGTTATTACTCTCACTCTCACTCATCTTCTATAACTCTTTATCCTGTATTCAGGGTCACGTGGACCTGGAGCCTATCCCAGGAGGCTTAGGGCACAAGGCAGGGTACACCCTGGACAGGGTGCCAATCCATCGCAGGGCAAACCAGTTATTAAGTTTTACTTTTAAAAAAAATACATTTAAACTCAATGGGTTTTTTTTGTTTGTTTGTTTTTAACAATTCCTGACATTTAATCTTAGTAAATATTCCCAGTCATTTAGGATCACTACTTTATTTTATGAATGCGAAATATCAGAATAACAGTAGAGAGAAAGATTTATTTCAGTTTTTATTTTTTCATCACATTCCCAGCGGGTCAGGAGTTTATGTACACTTAATATTTGATAATATTGCCACAAAATTGATTAACTTTGGTCAAACTTTTTGATTATCCTTCTTTAATAGGTTGCTGGAATTTTAGCCCATTCCTCCTGAAAATCCCCAAAAATTGGCCAAGACCTCAGAAACCGGTGTACCCAGCAGCCTTATAAACCTAAACCTGACCCAGTTCCACCATTGGTTTCTGAGGTCTTGGACAATTTCCCTTGATTTTCTTATGATGTCAAACAAAGATAAATTTAAGATACATTTAAAATACATTTAGAAGTACATCTCCAACTGACTCTGATCATGACAATTAACCTATCAGAAGCAATAACATAATTTTCTGGAATTTTCTATGCTGAAATAATCCATCTGCAAACAATTATTGGAAAACTACTTGCATGCATAAAATAGATGTCCTAATCAAGTTGCCAAAAATCTAGTTCGTTAACATGAAATCTGTGGAGTGCTAAAAAAAATCTGTTTTAATGACTACAGTAGCCTGATTGTATGTATAAATTTACATTTACATACATTCTAAGTATAAATTTAAGGGTATATAAACTTCCAACTTCAACTGTAAATACACGAATCACAAGAGAAAAGTTGCTTGACAGAGTATTCCTGTCAAAGGATACGTCTGTGCTTAATGTGAAAGTTGGACACCCAAAAAAACAGACAATAGAAGAATGATCTTGCTATGACGCTATAGTATGATCTTTTTTTGCATGCAACGTTTGGGTTTATATTTATAGTCTGTGAGCAAAAAAAAAAAAAAACAGTCCTGAAATGTGAACATGGCTCCCTCAGACCAGGTTCTAATCTGTTTCAGAAGTGGCCTGTATGTTGGAATTAGCATAACAGAGATGTGGTCAAAGTGCCCTCTCTCTCTCTCTCTTCCTCTCCCTGTCTCTCTGTCAAGCTACACATGTCGCTCCTGAGCTGCAAGTAATCCAGACCCACTCTGAACCTGTTTGACTCGTCCTGGTGCCCACTACTGGTTGGAGATCTCGTCGCATGAATGCCCCATGTGGTCTGTCTGGGGTGCGTGTGGTGTCTGGGGACGGTTCCACTTTACTAAGAAGACAGTCCTGGCCTCAGCTAAAGCTGACTGTTGTTCTCTGAGGATGTGTAACAAGTAACAGTTGCTCGATAGTTCAGGACTGGAATTTCCTACAAGTCTACCTGAGCCGCCAATAACAAACTGGACTCCATTTAAACTTAAAGACATCAACTGTTAAAATTGACATTAACTGTTAAAATTTTTCCTTGCCATCGTTGATTGCTTGCTCATCAGGGACAATCTTATCATTTTGATTCATACACATTCACATTTCATTCAAACGTCCCTAATTTCTATTGATTGTGTAAAGCTGCTTTGCGACAATGACAATTGTTAAAAGTGCCATACAAATAAAATTAAATTGAATAAATGTAAATGAATGAATGTACCTGTAAATGCAATGCAAATTCTGGTGTAAATTATGTAAGTAGTCTTTATTATGCTTTTGTTGTTGTTTGTCCTAAGGAGGTTACTTAGTGCTTTCATTGCATTAGGCTAGGTGCAATGTACACCAATACTATGTGCACCTGGGTACACTCTCTGGTAGCATGGCCAGAACCTATAAATTCCAGGAATCATGAATTCCATTAGCAACAAACCACAGCTTTATTGTGCTTACTGGGGACTCATTGTCCTCAGACACCCATGTGTGGAGATCTCAACTGCCCAATTTTGAACCCAAACTTATGCCCTTTTTCTTACAAACTGCATCTTTCATTAAATTTCCACAAATCTTTCCTGACAATGTTGCTATTTAGTTGGCATATGCAGTAGCCAATGCAAAGTTAGCCCAGCTAGCTGTATTGCTGTGAAATGCAATAGAAAAATGTTTCCATATTATCTGGAGATTGTGAGTTAAAATCCCAGTCATGCTGAAGCCATCTATGGCCAAGAGCCATGAAAGCAAATTTGGCCATACTTGCAGGCAAAGAAGGGAAGGCATACACTCTCTCTTGGCTGCCAACCAGAGCCAACATGGGCATGCAGAGAGAGCAGGTAGCACACAAGAGTGTGTTACTGTACGTGGCCCTGTGATTCTATATGAGTAGCAGTTCATAAAAGATTAGTAGTTGGCTCCACTTGCTAGTGGGAATTATCAGGACCAGTAAGAGGTACCAAAAACAGCAGTCGCTCGAAAGTATAGGACTGAAATTTCCTACAAGTCTACAGTATTTGCGCCTGGACTCCATTTAAACTTAAACTTACCAAAAACTAGCACGTGTTATCAGTAGCCTATGAAAAGCCCAAAATGTTTTGCTTTGCAAATATTAGGAAATCATTTTAGACTTAAAATTTTTGGTTTGGCAGACACCCCTATCCAGAGTGACTTACATGTTGTCTAATTATACATCTAAGCAGTTGAGGGTTAAGGGTAATCATTAATAAAACCGTCCCTTACACAAAGACTCAAATAAACAAGCAAGAAGTGATTCAGAATCTTATACTTATATCTAATATATATCTATATATTCACCACATGCATTGAAATACTCACAGTATAGAAACTAAAAAGATCTGTTTAATAGTCTCCTATGATATTTTAATCTTCTTGAGTGTGTACATGTGTGTATCTCTTTATAGCAGGTCTACAGTGTACAAATATAGCTCATATAGCAAACAAAACACATCATCTTTATTATGTTTCTAAAGATAAGCATTTATCCATTTATCCATTGGAAATGTGTAGTGTGTATGTGAAAGGGACAAGTGAGAGACAGGGTGAGAGAGAAAGAGTAACAGACAGACAGACAGACAGAGAGAGAGACAAGGAATGCTCAGCTGTTCATTTATTTCAAGTCATCTTTTTTTAGTATACATGTCAAATATTTTTCCAAATGTATATGCACTCTCTCTCTCTCTCTCTCACTCTCTCTCTCTCTCACACATACACACACACACACACACACACAAACACACACACACACCCAAACATACACACACACAGTTTATAAAGGTGCTGGACATAATCTAATGTTCCCAGTTAGGAACAGTTTTATTATAAATAATATATAAATATGGCAATATAGCAAGTGTTCCTTACTCCCACACATGTACTGTAAGGCATTATTATAAGTATTTAGTGCTCTTTCTACTCCAGGAAATCTAGTTCACATGAACAAATTAACTATGTGTCCTATTAAGCAATATGTTGGGTTATGACTCTCTTTCTTAATGCTGCCTTCTTGTTGAGTAGCTCTGTCATCCTGGTAATTTGACTGGGAGGTCTCAGTCAGAGTTGTTTTAAATTTGGATCTTATATCCACACACACACACACACACACACACACACACACACACAAACATATGTGTATATATATTTTTTTATATTATATATTTTTATTTCTAATAGACTTTCTTATGCCTTTTCTTAACCACTTTTCTCTAGCATTTTCATCACTTCTCTGGTGTGTCTATGGCCAACCCACTCTTTCCTTCCTCTGGAATATGGGTAACTTTTTCCTTGGATACAGGCCCTTCCCGTTTGATTTCTGTAACCTCTGTGTAGGTAACTTCTGGGCTGGTCTTCTTGCCTTTTGGTGGAGTCACAGCAGGCTCTGCCTCAGCACCCTCCTGGCCCTCAGCAACAGCACGTTCCTTCTTGAGTATGGTGGGAGCTTTTTTAGCGATGTTCTCCTTCAACCTTTCACCACTCTGCCGCATCTTCTCCCGCTGCTCATGAGGAATGATCTTCTCACCTAGGGTGTTGATCTTGGTGCCCAAAGTCTGGCCTGTCTTGCTTAGGCTCTCTTTAGTCTTGCTGAGGTTCTCGCGTGTTCGTTCGCGGGTCTTATTCATGTTCTCTTTGGAAAAAGCAGCTTTGATGTTGTCAATCCCTTTTAAGCCTGTCTGCTTCAGACGTGCTGCCCTTGATGACTCTGCCTCTTCCACCACCATATACTCCTCATCAGATGAGAGATCTGCAGGGACTTCATAATTGTCAGGCTCCACCTCAACATTGGCCAACCCTACATCCTTAGGGGTTTTTGTCACAGCAACTGAGGGAACTTCAGCCTCACCCTTAAGGAACAGACAGAAAGAGAGAGAGAGAGACCAGAGAGAAGGGGAAAAAAAGAATAAGGAATGTTAAAGAACAAAGGAATAAAAATATGTTTTTGTTCAGTTAGTCTTAACTTAAGGCCAGTGTTTTTTGTAGCATCTTCCAAGTGACTAAATGAAAATGGAATTTCCTCAGAGTTTTTAACTGACAACAAAAAGCTGATGATCTGCACCCCAAAAACGGTGTGGAGAAGATTGACATAAATTCAACAAACATTCTTTGGGACTATCAAGACAAAATGCAGAAAAGATATACAAAAAGCATGAGTGTTACAATGTATGTGTTTTTATGTATATGTACCTGGTAGATGACCACTCTGAACTTGTTTCTGGTGAGAAGTTCATCCTGCGTACTCTCGACTTTCTTTACACGAACATTCTGCTTCTCCACACGTGAACGCACTTCCTTCACATGAGCACTTACACGCCGGGCCTTCTGCATCAGTTTGTCGACAGTGGTTGCTGTGGAACCGTGGTTCTGGACCAGTTTGAGCAGCTCTGATTGGACTGTAGAAACTGAAGTCTCAAGCTGATGTTGCCGTTCTTCCATCCGTTGCTGACTGGCCTGCACACCATCAATGATAGTGGAGACACGTTCCAGAAGAGACAGGATGGAGAGTGCAGACACCGGCTGACCGGACTCATCCTCAATGCCCAGCACCATGTCTCTACCCTTATCCATTTCCTACAATCACTTACAAAAGCTTACAAAAACAACCACCGTTGGTTTAGAGAAGATAAAGTCCTCAACCACACATTTATCCTGGTCGGCAAGGAGAACTGCAGACTGTGAGACTTGGAGAGAAAGATTAACAATGCAAAGACCAAGATCTGTCCTCCCAGAGAACCAGCACCCTGACTAATTCCCCCCACTCATACATCTCACAGATATAAATAAGTACAGCTGTAAGAGGACACGGGGCATTTTGGGAATCAGCAAAACAGGGAAACAAAATGGAAAGCCCCGATAGTTTAAAAAGTCTCAAGAGATATACAAATGCATTTTGTGTGTATTATACTAAGTGTCTGATTAACCCTTAAAATATTTAGATTGAGGTTGGAATAGTGTTACATACTGACTTTGTGTGTGTGTGTATGCTTAAGTGATTAATTTGGCTGCAGAAGGACCAACCCACCAATACTTAACTAAATCAACTGGACAGCAGCTGCAGCTGTCCCATACACTGTAACATGACCTCATGAGTATTTCTGCACTCTGACATTTAAGAACTACACCTCCCAATGTTCCCCCAATTGTGAGGTCTGTTTGAAACTTATTTAAACAATAAAAATATTTCTCATATGTAAAAACAATACAAAGTGTGGTGATAATCTTTTTATGTCTCTTCTAAGTGGTGGAAGTCATTTTATTTTGAGATTCTGAAATTCTCATTAATGCAGTATCTCAAGAACAAGTGTTTAAAGGTTTATAGCATTCATTTATTCAGCAGATGAACTTCTAAGATATTGGAACTGAACCAAACAGGGTCAAAGTCAAACTAAGATCAAATGCCCGAAATATATTTTTTAATGACTTCCTTCCTGTTTAACATATGTTACTGGTTCATGTTCAACAACTCAAGCTCCATTTTCTGACTATCCAAGGTTTTGAAGGATTTACAGTCAGCTCAATTACATAAATATTTGGACAATGACAATTTTTTAAAAATTTGTAAACGTTTATATAGGCCGTCACATTGGGTTTGAACTGAAGCAATCCAGATGTGATCAAAGTGGAAATTTTCAGCTTTATTTCAAAAGTTTTCGCAAAAACCATCAAATTACGTTGTCATTGTTCCTTGATTTTCTCTGACTGATAAGCAGTTTCTTGGTCAGGTGTGTCCTGTTTCTTTGTTATTTCATAAACAATTACTCATGTAGGTCTTTAGTTCTACATGCTAAATTTGCAGATTTTAACATTCATGTCTGCTGTCTGTCTCACTGGCTAAAACTTTCTAAATACTATAGATTTTTTTTAACCTTATGCAATCAGTACACAGCCCTACACATGACCATGGCCATATATTGGAACTTGTTAACTTACATGACCTGCTTGTTTCTGCTGTGGAAGTAAGTGAGAACCGGTTCTCTGATCACTTTCCTGTCCTTTTAACTGCTGTTCTTCTGAAATCATTAGTCACAATGATTGTGATCAGAGATCACTTACATGTTTGGTGAAATTATGATGAATTACTGAAATTATGAATATACTGACAGACCAGGTTTTTCAATCAACTGATTTCTTTCTTCCCTAACGGCATAGGCATATTTCAAGATATGACAATGCTATGATTCATCAGGCTCAAATTGTAAAAGAGTGGGTCAGGGAGCATGTTACATCATTTTCACGCACAATCAGCAATCTTTGGGATTACTGGAGAAGACTTTACACAGCGGTAAACTCTCTGATCATCCACACAAGATCTTGGAAATAAACTAATGTTATTGGGACGGAAATAAATGTTGTGACATTGCATAAGTTTATCCAAGTATATTGCATAAACAAAGCCACAGTGAATGTTTGCCGTAATCAAAGCAAAAGGCGGTCCAACTAAATATTAGTATGTGACCTTTTTTGGCTAGACAGTGTTTTATTAGATTGTTTGAGGAACTTGAGAGTGTAACTTGCCCTTCATTTTTTACATCTTAATGAAAGACAAACTGAATGTGTGTTTGGTGATCCCTCCCATACATCTATCTCTACTTTAGATCTTGGTCCCCTAGCCCCTTATATGTTTTTTTAACCTGAGATTATTGAGTAGTCAAGCCATTACTCATTTTAGGTAGTGATTCATGCTTTCATTAGCTCATGGCTTGATTATTGTAATCCACTTTGATATGGTATTAATCAGCCATCTCTTGGCCAGTTACAGATGGTTTGAAATGCTGACCCTGTCTATTGTAAAATACCAGAAAAATATAACTGTGTCACTTGAGTTGTAGCATGACTCCACTGGCCACCAATTCATTTTTATATTGATTTAAAATGTTTGTTTTATGAGAATATGTCACTTTGTACTGTCAAATCCTATATATGTTTCTTTAAAAACAGCAAAACAAATAATGGCTAAAATGCTCTGAGCTTTAAGGGCTCCAGACCCATTTACTGTATGTACTTTGGCTTTTGAGATAGTAGTAATTTAAGATTTTTAGATTAAAAAAAATATATATAGGGTGACATCAGGTAAATTGGGCCACTTTTTGGTAAATCACTTGGTAAAGCTCCAAAAAAGCACTTAGTGAGACTGAT
>JAQMYK010000018.1:9976940-9989653 GCA_030014345.1 Clarias buthupogon | reverse complement strand
TATATATATATATATATATATATATATATATATATATATATAGAGAGAGAGAGAGAGAGAGAATATGCTCTCTCTTTAGTATACATTTTTGTTTTGTTCCTGAACTTCCCAGTGGACAAAATATACTAAATAATGATGCCAAATAAATGATTAGGGAACACCTAAATGCATAATGAATTAATTAATTCTACCCCTTAATTTCTACGCTGTTAAAATAATTTCAATGAAGACACCTAATTCTCAAATAAAAGTTGGAAGTGTATGATTTGATCTTGTATTCAGTATTTAATTTTAACTTGGAACATATTGAGGTAGATAAAATGACTTTGTAAGTGTTCACAAATTATGGTTGTACCTGCCATAATGTCTAAACATTTCACAGCTTGACATGGAAATTTTACATACACAAATTTTTTTTCACTCTGACCTGCCCTTTAGTCTGTTAGCTTTAATCCTCCAAATGTACATAACGTAAGCAAGATAATAAGCAAATGATGTATTGGGCAAGTATAGAATAAACCAGGCCTGAATAAGAAATATGTAACTGGTCCATGAGCTTTATATTGGAAGGTTTTAGAATAAAAGTGCTTGCTGAGTTGAGTCTCTTCATCGAATGGGGCCGGTTATTTAGCTAACATTGGAATTTGGATTATGGTTTTAGTACTAAGATAACCCATAATTTTCCTGAAATTAATACGAATGACCAACTGCCCAATTAAAATGTAATTGCAGAGTCATATTTTGTTAGAAGCCTTTAGCTTTGATTACAGTCTGCATATTTTGTGGCCAATTTTTTATTGTGCTGTGACCAATTAATGTGGGAATATGATTCATGCTTCCAGTTCTCATTCACAATTTTAACTTTAATTTGGTTTTAATTTGGTCATTAAGTATAATCAAGGAGTCAAGCTAACTTCATTTTATTGCCACAGTGTTGCTGAGTTTGCCTGACCTGACCAACTGAAGCGACCCAGATCATAACATTGCCTCCAGAGACTTGTACAGTAGCCACTATGCATGACGGGTGCGTCACTTATGCACTTCTCTTCTTACCTTGATGCAGACCTGGAAGAGAGCATCCTAGCACTTTATAATTCCAATACATATGCTGGTAAACTGTTAAACCCTATAATTTTTGATATTGGCAAATTTTAAATTAGACACTATTGTACAACAGATAATTTAGACTGAGTAATCTTATTGTGGTGATAGTTGAAGTTACAATTACTCTAACTGTCGGTTGGCAGCATGGGTGAAAGTAGGTTGGTATGGTCTATTGTACTGGAAAACGGGGAGAGTACACTATTAACAGTTGTCAACTGACAGGAACTGCTGTATAAAAACTGCACCCTTGTGCCTGTGGCCACATCACAGGATTGCTGATATTCAGCATATTCCTTGTGTGACATTGATTAGTTCTAAACAAAAGTGGCAAAAATAATATCCAATTAGACATAGAAGAAACACAGCCTCATTCAAAATATTTCCATCAGCTCATGTTGATTTATTTCACTCCCATCCACATACAAATCAACAGACATCCAGCAATATGTTCATTACAAATAACTACAGTTAACATTATTAACCATATTTGAGCATGGGTATGTAAATAAACCTGAATATCAGTAAAATGTGTACATTATTAAATTAGGTCTATAAATGTACTTGCACGCATGCACAAGTGAACTGTAGACCATGTTTATTTTATCGTCGACTGGTGCTGCCTGATTTTCTCTTTCCTGCAAGAAGGTGTTTAGGTTTCAAGTCGAATACGTGTCTGTCTGATTCACCCTTTTTCCCCTGCCTGTTCATTCCCTTCTGAGAGTTCTTCATCATAGTCTTCACCTTCTTCATCATCTGGAAATAATTAAAGAAAAAAGTCAGTCAAGTTATCACAACCAAGTTTCTGCATCAAGTTAACATTTACAGCACATGAAGGTCCTTCTTCAGTTTTTACAAATATTAGGAAGGTGTAAGAACTTTGTCAGTATATTAGATAATGTGTATACAGCATCTGAAGCGGAGATTGCATTCCTAAACACTAATGTTTGACTTCTTTGTACATAACTTAAGAATATTTTATGTTGTTTGTACCCAATTAGACCACAGTAAACTAAACTACCTCAAATTATATGTTCAACTTATCACACATTTCACAATGTTAAATATTCAAAACTATTAAAAAATAAAATAAAAGGATTTTCAGATACATTTTGGACAATAACATGGATCTCAAATATGTGAACAAAGAAAATGAGAAAAGACATTCCTCTTTTTTTTAAAATCTTTTGACGATATCAATTATAAAAAGAAAAGTAATTTGCATAGACCCTCCCATGGCTTAGTGCTCAGCGCCACCCGGGAGTACACCAGTGTAATTTTCTCTATAAAGCACTATGCCACAGTTAGGAGCAACCCACAGTCAACACAATAGTGTCTTTATACTCCCATTCTCTGAGAAATGGATGTTCATTTTTTGGTATTAAAATATTTTCAGGCTAGTAATTAGTCAGGAACAGTCAGCATGCACTAGAAAAGTTGTATAAAACATTTTAAGCCAATTTCATTGGTTTGAACTGGTCAGTTGGATAGTGGCAACTTGGCTTGTTTATCTGGCATTGTTATAACCATGAAGGTACACAAGCTAGAGCCAAAATCAGGTTTTTTTCCCCCTCTACATGGCTAAAGCCAGGGGTGGAACCTAGTGCCATATTGGTATATTCGAATTCAATCACTGCTGTCAGCTTCCTCATAAGCTGGGGACATGTGAGGAATTTCACTGTGCAGTAATGTATATGTGACTAATAAAGGTTTCATATTTTGTTTCCTTTGTTTCACTGGTACTTGGATCCTTTGGGTGCTGTCGGTTGTTGGTGGGGACTCCATGGAATGGACACATTTATCTCATGGGTGCTTGTTATGGATTGGGATCTGGGGAGTTTGGAGGCCGGGTTGGTGGCCTTGGGCTCCTTGCCTCGTGGGCCCCATGCACTGGGTAAGTACCTTTCTATCTTGGCCAACATTTACTTTTTTCAGCTATTTGTGCTGCATTGGCTTATCTGTGGGATCGGACCAGACCAGGTAGCCTTTGGTCCCCGTGGGCATGAGTGATCCTTGGGTGCCCATGAACCCTGTCACCAGTTTAATAGAGTATATACGTTTATTGCTAAAGGATAAAATGGTGTAAGTATGTGTGTGTGTGATAGAGAGATTCAGATAATTTGTTTAATAATTTGACCTTTTAATCACCCCCTTGGACAAGTTTTTCTTTATGACGTTTAAGAATCCCCCCCACCCCAAAAAAACTTTTTTTATGGAAACAATGAGAATCTGTTGTGTACCTTTGCATCTCTGACACCTGACTGATCACGTGGTTGTTTCGATGCACTCTGACTACGGGTACGTGAAGTTGGCACGACAGATGCTTCCCTCTTCCGTTTTCTAACCAGTGAACGAGACCTCTGCTGGGCATAGTGGCTCTACAGAGAGAAAAGGATGCAAGTAAGCCATATATTTAAATACATTTTATATTCAAGTTTCTCTCTCCATCTTATAAAAAAAAAAAAAAAAGACCCTAAACCAGGATAAATTAAATGCAATCCGTAAATACAAAAAGAGAGCACATTCTCTACCCCAAAGTTTAGACATATGAAGAATAACATTGTTCTTACATGCATAGAGAACAGTTTCAGTTACAATTTTAGAGAGAATTTAAAATTCTTGTGCCCATCTCATGATTGACACCCTTTCTACAATGAGAGATCATATATAGGGTTCGTGAACCATGACATCAGTAGGATGAACAAGCAAATCGATTTCTTACATCATCTTTATTCGTCATGTCCAAACCAAGTTCTTCCATGTTTTTCTCCAATGTTGCTCTGTCCACCTGCACACAGCAACCAGAGTGAAACCAGACACCCATCAGATGACAATAAATGCACATCAAACACAGGCTGTCAATCAAGTTAAATATACCAAATCTAGGTTTGGAACATGAGAAATGTGTGTACACCAAGCAGAATAATATGTACTGTACAAGAAAAAATTATATTTGGACTGCCCTATTCTTACTCTAATATAAACCACATTTTGGCCAAGATTTAGATGACGTAGTAGGGGCAGACTGACCTTCTTGACAGTACGGGGCATTCGGGGACCCTGAACATCTTTCTCTTTTGATTCCATAATCTTCAGCTTTCTCTTCTCTCGGATCTGTTTGGCCAGCTGCCGAATTTCCTGCATCTCTTCATCCTCACTCTCTTCATTAGAGTCATACTCGCCCGCCTGTTCACGGAGCTCTTCCTCCTTTTCTAGATCAGTCAATCGCTGAGGTGGGAGAGAGACAGAGAACATGATTAACACATTTTGTTGCAAGGCATATAGGTTTACACCCATGTGCATTTGTAAACATCAGTCTTAACAGTACTTAGACATTTCCACCAGGGATTCAGTAATACAAAGAATTACTGTTTATATTTCTCACCTTCATGATTTCAGGATCAATGTAGTCGGCAATGTTATGTCCTTCCCAGATCTCAGGAATTTTATCATTCTTCTCATCAGCATTCATCAAGTCCCAGTATTCTAAAATTATATATACACAGTACAAGAGATATTTTGGATGTATACCCTTTAAAATAATATGAAAAACATTTTCTTTTTTTAATTAAAAAATAATAATTTAATTAGGATTTTTTTTTTTTTAAGTCTCAAATTATAAATTCATTAAATGTAAAGTGAAATGGATATTTTCGATGAATACCGCTTTCCAGGTCATAATCAATAAATTCAACATTTCAAAATGTTAGAAGATTTAATTTTGAGTTTGAGTAAATTATTATTGCCAGCATAAATACTGGTGTATCCCTTGGTCTAGTTCAGTAAATGCATGGGAAAGACTGCAGACTTGACAGTTGTTCAAAGAACAACCTCTCTTAACCCAGAGACAACGTCAGAAATGTATTTCCTGGGCTAAGGAGAAAAAGAACTGGACTGTTGCTCAGTTGTCCAAAGTCCTGTTTTTAAATGAAAAAAAAATGCATTTTGTTTGGAAACCCAAAGTCTGGAGGAACACATCAGAAGCACAGAACACAAGCTGCTTGATGTCAACTGTGATATTTCCACAACAGTGATGATTTTGGGTGTCACATCACCTGATGTGTTAGTCCACTGTGTTTCATCAAGTCCAAAGCCAACACAACCATCTACCAGCAGATTTTGGAGCACTTCACATGCTTCAGTCTACTTTATGCTTCATGGAGATGCCAATTTCCAACTCCATCGGGATGTAACACCTGCCCACAGTGCCAAAATTACCACTAACTGGTCTGCTGAACATGATATTACAGTCCATGATTGACCAGCCAACTTACCTGATCTGAACCCTATAGAGAACCTATGGGCTATTGTCAAGATGAGAAACACCTAACCCAACAATACAAAAGGCTGTTACTAAAGCGACCTGATCTTCAGTAACGCCTCGGCAGCAGGCTGATCACCTCCATGCCATGCCACACTGATTCAGTAATTCATGCTAAAGGAGTATTGTAGCAAGGAGCAAGTACTGAGTGCATAAATTATTATTGTTTTTAAAGTTCTGTTTTTTCTGTGTAAACACTTTTTTTTGATTGATCTTAGAAAATATTCTTATATTTTGAGGTACTAGATTTTACTGTAAATTAAGACCCAAAAAAGCTTGAAATATTTCACTTTGTAATGAATCTAGAATATACAAGATTTAAAATTTTTAATTAAACTGATTATGAAAGATAATAATATGAAGGAATTATAATTATGAAAGAAAACAAACTTTTTCATGATATTCCAATTTTTCGAGATGCACTGTTTACATTGTATAATGCTTTTTTGTATTAAGAGCAAAAATGAAACGCCTCTATAAATGACAGGCTGTGTGCGAGTTGCTTACTCTGTAGATCAAGTGTGTAATCGTCTCCAAGCTCCATCTCAAGGTCTCTCTCCAGTTTCCGTTTAGGAGCGTCAATCTCCATCGCCTTTCTGCGAAGAGCTGCCCCTTCAGGGATAAATGGTGGTCTTTCCTAAACACAGCAAGGGGTAAATTGGAAGAATTCAACTTGTTAAAATGTATAATGATAATAATACTGATATATTTTATGCGAACTTGAATCAAGTACTTATTATATACAAGGTTATTCATTAATGCACTAAAGTAAATCCTTTTTTTAACCCCATGATGACCACTTTAGATGTATCTAATAGATAACAGATTGTATTATGACCATGAGGTTTAACAAGTATTTTTCTGAGAACCTTGGTATCTCTCTTAGTTGGCATTGCGAGATGAAGTCTGTTCAGGACATCATGTACTTTCTTCCCCTTCATCTTTGTGTCCACACGGTGGGCCAGCAGCCTGTCACATGCCTAGAAACAGAACATCACTACTTATTAAAAAAACTAAAACAAAACTGTAACTCTCTAAAACTATATAAATATTAAAAACACACACCAAAGATTTTACCTCATAAGTTTATTTATTTACAAATGACATTTAAATAAATGGCAAAACATCTGATAAATCCATTAATGATAGCATTTTGCAAACAATTTAACACTTTTATTTTATACTTTTACTTTTTCATGCTCTTATTTAGAAGAGCTGTCTGTAATCTTAAATATCTAACACTATTGAAACCTGTAGTATTGCAATACTAGTCTCTGTATTCTTGTGATAAGAATAGGTTCAGCAGCCTCCTGAGAGGTTTTCTCCAGTGTGGGACACAAAACAATATCGTGAAATCTCACCTCTGTCTTTACTTGCATGACCCCCTCCTCTGTCAGTGTGCTGGTCTCAATCACTGGGATCCCCTCAGACACAAGATCAGTAAAGATTTTCTAGATAATTGCAGAAAAAAGCTGGCAGTTAGACAATTAGTTTCGACTGTGATACCATACTAAATTATAAGATTTACTTACAAAATCAATCTCTCAATCTAGATTCATCAAATGTAAAAGGAAATATTTTCAAGCTTCCCCCCCCCCCCCAATTTTGATGATTATGATTTACAGCTCATCAAAATAATTTTAAAAAATCCAGAATCTCACAATCTTTATACAGTATTTGTAATCAATATTCATTTATATTCAATAGTATTGAACATAAATACTGTGCATTTCTTTGTCTAGTTTAGTGCATGTGTGTTTTGTGCTTTTATTCATCTCAGAAATATTGCCAAGATAAGGAACTTATTGTCACTACATGATGCAGAAAAAGTAGTTTTTGCCACCTCTAGGTTGGATTACACATCATCCCATACTATCCACACTGCACTGGCTCCTAGAGAAATGTCATATTGATTTCAAAATACTACTATTGAACTACAAACGACTAAATGGTCTTGCACCACAATACCCAAGTGAACTTCCAGTGTTTTATAATCCACCACGCCTACTTCTGTCAAGATGTGCTTTATGCTCTTTGGTACCTAGTATTATGAAAACTATAAAAAGGGACAGAGCTTTATCTTACAATGCACGAAAGTCATGGAATAGCCTTCCAATTAATGTTGGGGCTTTCCCTTTTTAGTTATGCCGTCATAGTGAGTCCTGCCGAAGCCCACGTTTGCACTCCACACAAGCGATCCCCCACGCTCCGGTCCGACACATTCTGGTGCTTCAGTCTTGGTTGGGGGGGAGGGTCTCCGTCTCTCTGTTAAGGTTTACCTGTATGTTCTGCCATGTTTGGGAGACCATGAAAATGGTCTTTGACTCGACTGATGCAGACAGCTGTCCTGTGATGGCTTATGACTGCAGTTGCTCAATAGTTCAGGACTGAATTTCCTACAAACATTTTTGCTGTTTATAATTATCGGACCCCTGATGATCAGGGTGACAGTGGTAAGGAAAAACTCCCTGATGTACAAACAATTTTGTACATCAGGGAGTTTTTCCTTACCACTGTCTCCCTGCTCATCAGGGGTCCGATAATTATAATTTATACACATTTCCTTACACTTTTCTAACTAATTTTCATAGTACAATGAACACTGAACAAGTGCTATATAAATAAAACGGAATTGAATTCAGTTGCCCTGAACAAGTATTGAGTGCAGACATGAATGATTTCTGTTTTGTAAATCCTTTTTTATGGCTCTTAGAAAATATTCTACATATTTTGAGATACTATGAGCTATTATATAATCATCTAAATTAAAGGGAAAAAAGCATTGCTTTTTGAATTATATTATGGGGGAAAAAATTCACAACTGTTCAATCATACATTTTTTTTTCTTTATAAACCTTTCATATACACAATCCACCACATTTGTATATAGATACAGAGCAACATTATCATAAATTAGAGTTCATACATTTACTATTATTTTTTACATAAACTAACGTTGCTTTAGTTTTATTTACATTAACTGACAAGTTAATTCCACTATTATAGCGTCAGTAATGAAACAATCTCTAAAACACAGTATATGCCACTGCAACTTACCTGATTCTCTTCAGACAGCTCGCTGATCTTCTTCACATCACACTTATTGACCACCACAATCAGAGGCTACAATGCACACAGATGGATAAAAATGTGCTTTTCACTTTATTCTCAAAATATCATTCATTAAGAAAGTAGTGGACTAAAAACAAGACCTGAACAAGAGCATCACATTAAGGTTTGTTAACAATGCTAATTATTATGGTTGAAAACGGCTATAAAATATTTATATAGCTTAGGATGAACATCTATTTATCCTAAAACTATATATTACATAGTCATTTACAACCATGATAATTAGCTTTGTCATGTATGTGTGTTGCCTTGTAATGTACTGGATTTGATATTCAGGCACAGAAAAACAGAGCTGAACAATGCATTAAAAGAAAACTACATATCTTCTACATCACTACTCTAAAGGTAAAGTAAATAAAAATGGTAATTACTCTTTAAAAGTTACAGTAACAAATAGAATTGAGGAAGGGTTTAGACCCCCAGTGTCAATCCCTTGAATATTTACAGGAATATTTGCAACAACTTGGCCAAGATCATCCTTCATGAACGTACAACTTTCTTTAAAACACACATGTGGCCAAGAGTCTCATCACTGTACTGTGCTTAAAGTCTTCTGGAAAAGCAATTGGTTTTACGTCTTCATTCATGAAAAATTCATCACAAGTAAACGGCGCTCACATATTAACAGTAGGTTTGTGGCTTTCATTTTTGAATGTTTGTGTGTCAAATAATCTTCTGTCTCATTTGAGTTGGGAAATCAAATACTGTGCAAAAAAATGCTTCTCTAAAGTCAAGAGTTATTCTAATGTGACGGATTATAATACTGTGTTTAGCATGCATGTGTGCGTCTCTGATTTTACCTTGTTTGCAAAAAGGGGTCTGATGTTGTCAAACAGCTCAAGCTGCTGTGAAAGTGTGTGCCCACACTGCTCAGAGACGTCCATTACATAGAGCACAGCGGCCCGCAGGTGGGCTAGTGCAGTGATAGCCTGCATCTCAATTGTGTTCCGCTCTTCCAGTGGATGGTCCAGGATACCGGGGGTGTCCACTACCTGTTTAAAAAAAAAAAAAAAACAAAAAAAAAACAGTTACTTAAGGTTAGGGTTACTTTACCCCATCTTAAATACATCCCTTTTTTTTTGTTGCAAAGCCATAAACTCTGAGTCGGGAAAACTTTTTTTTAATATCTGCAATACATCAAGGGGACACACATTCTAAATTTATGGAAAGAGTCCTGGGTGTAACAGTGTATAAGGCCCTGTTCAAAGATTAACTCTACTCTCTCTCTCATTAACAGACATCCTGAGTGCTCTGATCACAAGTTAACTGCTAAGTACAGGTGTGATATACGAAAGCCACTGCTTTTCAATGCTTTCCCTTTGCTGCCTCATCACTTATTCATTTATAAGTTAATAAATTAAAAACTGTAATGGTTGTCTGTGGTATAGGGGGAACTTTATCTGACATACATCTTAAAAAAACTACTCAAAAGTCTCCATTTTATAGCTTAGCTCTTTTATTAACACATCACATTTAGTTCTTTGGTTTTCTCTTCAGCCTTAATTTAAAATTTAGGTTTTAAACATTAGCAACATTAAGGTTGTTTAACATTTAAACGGTGGTTGCATATCTCTTGCTTGAAAAACTGCATCAAATCAGCAACCCTAAACTGCTGCCTTTTTTTTTTTTTTTTTTTTTAGTGTTTGTTGATGTTTGTACTTCTCTCAGTTGTTCTATGTTTTGGGGGTTTCTCCTGTCCATCCCGTCTTCAGGAGGTGAAAAAACTTGAGTTTTGGTCTGGTAATTGACTTGGCCAGTCTAAAATTTCCCACTTTTTCCCTAGATGAAGTCCTCTTGTGTTTTATGCCATCGTTTTGCTACTAATAAAATTGGATGCATATAAAATTTTATCAAATCAAAAGAGACAACGCTACTGCTGACACCTGAAATTATTCTATTGCTACCATCAAGAATAAAGATTTTAGGCTTGTTCCAGAAGGAGCCTTGCAAGCCTCCAATGTGGTGGAATGATGATCTTGTATGCTGTAGATCATGAGCAAATCCCTATTTTCCCCACCAATTTTTTTCTTCTCTTTCAGCTTGAAAATGGCTTGCCTTTCTTTCACTGACACAGCACTGTGCTTTTTATTTTATAATTTTAACACCTTCAGTGCTCATGCCAAGAATAAAATTTAGAGCTTGTTACTCAAACAGTCAAACTAACGGGGCACCCTGGGCAACATGCAGCACCATGGAGGAGCTTAGAGCAACAAATTTCAGTGATTTGTAAATTTTTTGTGGTACTATAATTGGAAAATATGGAAAATAAATACAAAAAAACAAAGTGCAGCAAGCATGAGCTCGCATGCACCTTGCAATCTCAAACTCATTTATTCCGAGTACAGCAAACGCAAAAGAACTGTCCTTTTTGTTCTGAAACATTCTAAGGGGAAACTATAGTAACACCGTAAAAGGGTACGACACTCACCTGCCAGCGAAGGTACTTGTAGTCCATGTGACCGACAAATAGAGATTTAGTGGTGAAAGCATACGGCTGCACCTCCACATCTGCACGTGTGACCTGCATGAACAGGCACATACACACCTTATAGCACAGGATAACAAGATTGCACACCCCAGTTCGAGTTGACTAGCAGTGGGGTTAAAAAGTCAATAATTTACTATAACAAAACCTCTGCTCTGAAACAGAGCAAACTCTTTGTGACCTTGGGATACATCCTCTTATGACATGGGGAAGAAATGAGAAGCTACTCCCTGCATCAGTTAGAGTTAAACGTATTGTTGCCAGATGAAACAGTTGCTGGAGTAATTCTCCAGTCAAGTATTTAAGTAGTTAAGTATAGTTATTTAAATAGAAATTATGAGGTTTTTTTTGTTAGTTTATAGATAATATACATTTACTTCACACACCTTGTTGATGAAGCTGGACTTGCCAACATTGGGGTAACCACATAGCAGGAGAGTTCTGGTGTTTGGGTCAATTGTAGGTAGACGGGAAAGATGCTGACGAACTAAAACGGCAAATGCAATTAAACATCTATTTATGATCATTAATGGTCTTTACACATTAATAATATGACACAACTGGTTTCCAGTCGGTCTTTGCTGGTTAAAAAATTAACTATGTGAGTGCAAGTACCTTGTTCAAGATATTCCAGACTCTGTTTCTGTCTCTTCACGATGGTGCACATGCGTCCCAGTGCTGCCCTCTTTAACTGCTTGCAGCGATACAGCGAGTCGCCGTACTTCATCAGTCGCACATAGTCTTTAGCTACACTACACACAAACACAGATACACAGTCTATTTAATTTCTCTGTTATTCCAAAGTCCTTCCATTGACGTGTGCAATAAAGAACATGTCAAAAGAAATGTTATTATCAGTGTGAAAAACAGCAGTCTTACTTATCAATCAGGTTTTTGGCGATGTTGATCTGACCCAGAGCAAGTTTATAATGATCCTTATCGTACAACACATTCATCAGATCAGCATAAAAAGGGTGAATATCCTAGGAAAATGACAAAGTAAAAAGAGACCCGAGGAAACAAGAAAAACAAAAGGAATTTACAGACTGTTAATATCACACCATGAGTATAAGTAAATACAGGTACATAATAAAATGCCTCGAGTGCTCAACTCACGTCCAGTTTGGGGAAGTCCGTTATGATCTGTGACAGACGGTCATGGTAGTTCTGCTGTGTGAACTTAACCTTGCGCATGTAGAAGTGGCGAATGCGATGAATCTGATAATGCTTGTGAATGACGGTAGGTGTTTTCCGCTGCGTTTTGGACAATGTCAGGTCGATGAAGTCCTGAAGGAAACAAGAAAGAAAACATGGTTGCTTGCTTTCTTCCCATAACACATCCTGATGACATCTACCCCACACATAAGTGGAGGAAGTGGAAGTGTCTATCGCAGTATATAGTAGGGGTGGGGCGATAAAACGATAACGATATGTATCGCGATAGACACGTGATCGATATCAATAAAAAATTTGTTCGCTAAAACGTTCGATATTTTTTATTCTTTGTCAGAAGAAAACAGAGGTTGCGAAACTAGTTTGGTTGCTGTCATGCGCACTTGCTCCGCGACCGGCACTAGGACCCGGAAGTATAAAAGGCGACAAGATGGCGCTTCACATCGCTCAGTCATTGAGTCTGCCCATGCCGTTGCTAGTGTTGCTAGAACGCGGGTTTAA
>JAQMYK010000018.1:9960143-9976857 GCA_030014345.1 Clarias buthupogon | reverse complement strand
TCAATAATTATCGATATCGACCGATATGAAACACTGATATCGTGATACAGTTTTCAGCCATATCGCCCAGCCCTAGTATATAGTATTAGCATTCTATTGCGATAGACACTTTATAAAAGATGAAAAAATTGTTAGATAGGATGGCTGGTTAAAAGCAACGCATTAGGAGACCGCATCACTGAAAGTATGCATTTGGACGCTGATTATGCAGCCTTCCATCCCATGAAAACAAAGGGTACAACAGAGAGGCAGAGTCAAATCTCTTTGACTTTAACGGTGGCATTGTTGTTGGGGTGAGACAGACTAGTCTGAGTATTTCAGAAACTTTCGATATCTTGGGGTTTTCACTCACAGCGCTCTGAGTATGAGTAGGCTGTACTTCATTTGAAACAGCTGACTCAAATCAAGAAATGAGTGTTTAATATTTTCTTTGCACCCATTTGTAATTACTTTTTAATAATTCAAAGATTCAGAGAACTTTAAGCAATTTCCCTCTGGGATTAATATTCTTGGTTACAGTTGCTCACAGTTGTTATCGAGTAGAAAGGAAAAGTAATAAATAACTACAAAAACATTTTTTTTAATAGAATAAAAAGAGTCCTAAAACAGTAAGTACCATGTAGAATGCAGAAAAGGACAACTACCCAGCAGTTTCAGCACAAGAAATGGGAGATTCATTAACATTTCTTTATACAGTCAACAGATAGGCAAGAAAAAAAAATGTGTGAATGAGACATTTAATTTTTCCACTGCACCACTATACTGGGTTTTACAGTTCCCCACCGGCCTAATCCCGCTTGAACTCCTATTTATTTATACAAATAAAAGGTTTTGTCTGTACGTTGGTCAGTACTTGCCCTTTCAATATATTTACGTTTAAATACTGAAGGACCCGAAACCAGTCTCCGAAAATTTCTGTCTGTATGACTGTCCCGACAGATTTTAACCAAACTTTGCCAGTCCTTAGGTATTTGCCTGAAGCTAAACCTGCACCATAAATTAAATCAAAACGATTATGTTATGTGCCAAATTATAAACCCCCAGTTCTGACAGTGTATTGAGTATGCGTTCAACTGTGGACACGTTTTAAATCAGCATTTTAAATTTAATTAAACTTCTGCAGTACGTGTAACAGTGCCATAAGTGAAATCAAAACATTAAGGAGAAGGCAATGTTATGAAAACTTATGTGCTGGATTTAATAATCTACTTTAAAAATGAGCTACTAATAAGCTCCTTGCTCAATGTAAACAAACATCTGCAACAATATGTATTAATTACAAAAGCTAAACTGAATATTTTTACTGAGATTAGTTCATATTTTGACCGCTGAAATAACAGAGCTGTCAAGTGGTATAAATGAATTTAAATGCGCTGGAGTTGTTTTAAGACAAAACTTTATCTAATTCTTAAATTTTTCAATTTCTCATCTGTTTCACTCTCCGAACAGCGAGTGCATTTGGCTGACATCAAAAGAAGTATAACTTAACGTAAACAGGGCATAATTAAATTTTATTTGTATAGCCCTTTTAACAATTGTCATTGTCGCAAAGAAGCTTAAGTAGAATAAGACACTAAGTATTATACGCAACCTTACAGAATATTATTTCTTTGTATTAATAAGTTGGGCACAGAGTTCTGCTGTACAGAAAGACCTGTATATAGGCTTTAACCTGAAATAATACTGTCACTGATTACACAAAAACTGATCAGTTTATTTTTTAGCTTTAACCCTTTAACTATTTCTACAAACTATTTTCCCATCGCCAACGGGTACTAAGACTACTTAGTACACAAAGATGCACTATTTTATTTTATTTTCTCCCCAGTATATTGCAGTGAGTTTGCTGTGTTATGACCTGGAGCACAGGTAAAGCTACAGTGATGAGGCCGTAGAGAGGACAGCAACTTAAATCACACAAGTCATTTATAAACAACATTCACAGAGAAAATACACATATGTAATTAATAAGATATTTCATGGTGGAACTTTAGTATAAATACAAATCGTGGAAGCAACATTACTGAGCTGACAACGAAAACGTCTCCCCCTTTAAATCTTTCCGGTGTAACATATATGTTACTCAAAATAAAACCAGACAATAATAATAATATTAATAATAATAACTGCTTTTTTTTTTAATCGACGATAAGATTTTTAAAGTCACAAATCGAAGCTAAAACAGTCATTGAAACGCTCCAACATGAGTCGGTTAGCTCACAGCTGTAAGTAACGTAAGCTAACTTTGCTAACTTCAGCTACTCAAACGGCCGTCAGAAGCAGACACGTTTACAGTAAAAAAAACAAAAAAAAACAATACCAGGCATGTTACAAACATATTTTAGTTAAGTTAGTGTGTAAAAAGTTTACCTTTGCAGTGGGGACCACCATAATCTTTTTAAAATTGTAGAGCGCCATGGTGTCAGCGCACGTGCTGCCAGCGTTCACAGCACCGGAAAGGACCGAACACAGGGACGACACCGAGTCAGCAAGAGTAGCTCAGATCCGCTCACACTGCCCCCTCGCGGCCAAGCCGTAAAAAACGCTTCAACCGCTCAAAATGGGAAAAGATGACTTGCTAACTTTGGCTCACCCCTACATTTTATTTATTAATTAATTCTTATATATTATAACAGGGCCAAATTTGTGGGGGACTGGGTTGGTCGACACCTGCTAACATTTAAGAAACTTTACAAAATAAAGATTCAGAATAGAAAGAAATAATGAAATTATTCTATCTATCTATCTATCTACAGTATATATCTATCTATATAGATATATAGAAAAAAGCTAGCAAAGGCTGAGCTGCGAACCATAAATGCAGCACTGTCACCACTCCTTCATCAGAAGTAAATCTTCATTCTCGTAGAGTAGCTTTCAGGGGAATAAACAAGTGAAAGTCTGATGCAGCAAGATCAGGACAATAGTGAGGACACTTTAACACCTCAAAACATAGTGAGTGGATGTGCAGCAATCTGCAAGATCACAACGCACTTGGATAGCAGTCTTCTGCTGTTAATCCAGAGTTTAGTCTTTAGCTTTTCAATAAGTATCCCACTGTAATGAACACTGTTGATTTTTGAAACTTTTTCCTGTTTATGTTACCTGGCCCTTGAGAATCAGAAAAATGTAAGCATAAATTTTCCAGCTGATGGTTGACTTGGTTAGTGATATTTATGTTTCATACTCTGTCATTTACTCTCAGGCTTGTAGTGATGAATACATGTCACATCGCCATTCTCTTTAAGAAACCTTTACCTTCCTTAGAGTAATGATCCAAATTGTGTTCAAACCTGCAAAGCAGTGACTGGGGAGACGGTAGCCTTGAACTACTTGGATAATTTCTGATTCACCCTCGTATTCATGAGCACAAAAGATACTCACAAGACTTCTGACAGCACAGCACTGTAAATCTGTGTATTGTGTGCATTAAAGCAACCTGATGGAAGTATACAGTAACTATTGAAAAAGAGTGTAGGCAACAAAATAGTCCCTTGGGAGACCCCAATGGCAGCAAGCATGGAATATCTACCGCCAGTGTTAACTCAAAATGTCCTACACTCACTGTATGAAGTGAAGTTGAGTTTACTCAGACAGTTAAAATGATTTACACTTATTTCAGCTAATACGCATCAACAGCAGGTCAACCAAGAGGGTTTGCTCTCATCAATATTTTACATATCCTGGTCACAATCCTAGTGGCTCGTTGTTAACGACTAAGCCACAGGAAATTCATTTAAATGCAGAAAAAAACATGCACATTCAGTCTCTGGATCAAACGGCACCCTAGATTTATGAGGCTATAATTCTACCCAATGCATCAATGTGTTGATCAAACCTACAACAGGACAAATCTGTTTTGATACCATATGTAATGCCTGCATTCAAGTATTTCAACTTCATTCCCAGACAGCATTTATAAGCACCCAAACCCTGGTAACTGTTTTTTGTTAATATTTCAGTGACCAACTAAAAACGTTTGGCTGTACCACAGCTACGACTGTACATTAAAACAAATTCTAGGGTGTCAAATAGATCCAACTGGTTTTATTTTTCCCCCCACATTTATAGTAACGTGCTAATGAACAACAACTCCCAAACAGAACATAAAAACAAGAAACAGAAAACACACGAAAGACTTACAATATGTACAGTACACTCTGTTACAGCACGTAAAATTCTCAATAATACTGTTGCAGTTTGTGCAGCGTACCTAAATAATTACACAATGCTTCTACAATCTCCACTCTTTCAAAAGACTCCTTTTTTTTCTTGAATTTGTGTATTAGCACATTAACAATTGAGCTCATGCACTTTTCAACTTTATCAGCAAAACCATTATGTTGTCTCGGACACTGCAGACACACAAAAGCATGAAATAGTCACAGTTTGCACAGAGTAAACATATTGCTAGTTCCTAGGGAGGAACCAATACTATATATATTCATTCCAGTAGAACATTCTCAGTATCCTTAAAATGTAAATGTGAATGTTTACAGGTTAATGAATTAGGTTTCACTATGAACCATGAAAGAGGTGCTAACAGGACAGTGGGGTGAATCACATCAGAATTCAATACTGAGTTGAATTTTGTGTTCAAACATGGCGATGACGAGCATGATGCCAAAACCAAGCAGGATCCCAGCATTTTGCAGAACAAAGAATCCATAATGACTGAAGCCTGCTTCACTGGCATCATTATGTAGCATCTCTGGGACCTGAACAAACACAAATAATTATCTGTGACAGTTCCTTAAACAAAAAAAATAATAAAAGCATAACATTGTAAGTAGACATGTCTACCATTTGACCTAAATAAATCAGAAATTTCTTAATGACTTGACTAATAAATGTACAGATTAAAATATAAATCAATATAGAATTTTTTATTCTGAAAATAAGGTACAACAGAACCAAGAAAAAAAACTTTATTTATTAAATGAACATACATAAAACAAAACATAGTATAATCTAGATTTATGACTTTATTTTTTTGATAAGTAATCTTAATTTCATTTAAATAAAAATTTTATGGTGCCCATAATTTTATTGTTAACTAACCAACTACACTAGGATGTCCAAGAAGGCCAGTGTGAAAACTAACTACAATGATCACAGAAGTGGGCTTGTATTTATCAATGTTACTCACCATGTCCACCAGTGCGACATACATGAAAAGTCCAGCTGTGAGAGCAAAGATCCATGTGGCTACATTCTCAGCATAGTGACCGATCAGAATGCCGGTAATCATTCCCAAATAGCCCATCATTGCTGAGAGCAAATTATAAAGAATTGCCTGTTTGACAGACATGCCAGCCTTTAGCAAAACTGCAAAATCCCCTAAAGATTGAAAAAAAAAAAAAAGAATTACAGTGTGAATTAAAGATTCCAGCTTGGCTTGTCTGATATAGGAGTGAAGCAATATGTTATTTACAGATACCACAGATATACATCTGCATCAAGGTTTGTGACTGAACTGTTCAAATCCTCTGAAATAACATATATACTGTAACATACCCATGCAATATAAATCTTGTGCTGAAAAACCTGCACAGCAATAGAATTCATTGTCTTACCCAGTTCATGAGGAAGTTCATGGCAGAACACAGCGACTGAAGTGCTGAGACCACTAGACAAACTCTCTGTAAATGCAGCTCCTGAAAAAAAAAAAATAATCGAAATCACTGACAGTGCTTAATTTTATCATCAATATTGCTAGAAGAATTTGCAAGAATTAGTAATTGCCACTTTATAAGTGAACTGAATCCAGTGTAAGGATATACATTTTTAACATTTATATCCAATAGTGAATGGATTTACCTATAGCTAGCCCATCACTAAAGTTGTGCAAGCCATCTCCCATAATGACCATCCAGGCAAGGGTGGCAACCCCAGCATTTTCGAAATGCTGGACAGAATAAGACTGTGTATGCCTGTGTGTGTGAGTGTGTGGATGATGATTTTGAGAGTGGTGGTGATGCAGAATATGGTGGTAGTTGTGGTGATGGTGGTGCTGCTCATCTGACTGGCCAACAGTATCGTGGAAGTGGGAATGGCACTTGTTCTCGCAATCTTCATCTGTGTAGGGACGCTGAGATAACATTACTTCTTCCTCCTCCGGCAGACCCTCTCCCCATGCATGTCTGCCATTCAGCTCAGAGTCTAACGTGGAGAAGAGAAGAAAAACACCAAGTTATCATCCATCAAGTGCCTTAGATATCAAGCATCTCATTAGATGGGTGAATATGTCGTATATGACTGTATTATAATACAGTCTGTATACAGTATATGTTGTACTATACAGTATTATACAGTCACAAAAACGTACCATCCTGTGGTTTAACATTGGCGTCCGCAGTAACGGATACGGAAGAATCTACAGTTTCAACAGCCAAGTCCGCTCTTTTCTGCACCTACACAGACAGACAAAACACAAACACTCACAGTTGAGTCTTACGTCATTCTAGCAAAGATGCATGGATGTATTTCAGCGATACAAGGTCAAGTGACATACGATAAAGTAATTGAGCACAGTGCACATTTTACACAAAAAAGCAAAGGATAAATCATTTGCTACTAGTTGCTAACGTTCCAGATTCAATCTTACACATTCCTCAGTGAGAAAGGGGGTTGCAGACTGTTTTCCATAGACTTGACATTTCTGACAAGGCCAACATTGATAGCAAAACGGAAAAGTTGTATGTAAATAACATGCTGCTGAAATCTATTGCCCTATTAAGTAATAACGTATTATACTGATTAAACTTTGTTTTGTAATCGGTTGTTAGTCATAGTTTAGTCTTTGCATTAGTCTAATAGGTTTATCACAACTTTGAGGACGTTCACTAGTCAGGCGGTGAGACATGTACTGAGGAAATGCTGGCAGATTGTGTAATCTTCTAAATGTCATAATTATCTAAATACAAGACTGATTGTTCATGTTCAGAATGTCGGACATTTCTTTCACATCAGGGTCATGCAGGAACATGTTTGGGCCCCTCAGTTCTGCAGAGAAATCTATAATCGAGAAAGTTTCCTCCAGACACACAAACAAAAGTTTCAATCAATTTCTCCCATCAATCTTAGCTGACAGAAGATTTATTATTTGCCTTTTGTTTATTAAATGTTATAAAGTATTAAATGACGTTATCTGTGTTATAGTGAGTGAAAATAATTTCCAATACAGTTTTTTTTCCTTCCAGGCTTTACATTTATAAATCCTTTCATGCTTGCAGCTGTCCATGCACATATGTGAGATATATGTAGTGAAAGTACATTAAATACCAACTAGAAACAATTCCAGGAGAAAATGTAAACAAGGGGCTAATACAAATGGTGAAAAAAGCAAAGCTTGCAAAGCCAGTGCGAGTTTGGGGAATGGGAAAAGCACATCTCTGATATTTCTTGGAAACTGTAAAATCAGCGCTTATCAATTTTTATTATTATTTTTTTTAATATACTGTTAGAGGGATACGGCTTATAACTATAGCTTATACTATACCTGTACGTGTGTGATATAATAATTGAGAGTTAAAAGTGGACCGCTTTTGGGAGAAATTGTTGGAGAAAATGCCGCGTGACAGCCATATTTACTTCTATGGAAAACATGGTTTTGTGTTAAGAACCAAACAGATCTTTATTTAAATCTTAGTTCCAGTAAATTCAATGTTCTCAGGCCCGTGGCTACATTCTGATGTAAGATTTATGCGGGTCTGGCCAAAATTGTCTGACTGGCAGCGAGGTTAAATCAGAAGGTCCACATTGGAATGTTTAATCATCTCTACTGTAACTCTGCATTCATTTTAATAGAATAGTTTTTAGGATGGTTTTAACCTTTCTTTTAATCAAATACAAAAGTGTAGACATTTTTTGAGCTGCTTGACGTGATTTAATTGGGCCAAAAATGTGTAAGTTACAGTAGTTTGTAAGTAGCCCCCATTTAAAGCCTATAGGAAAAAAAATCACTTTAAGAAATAAGTGTTGGAAAACTAGCCGTCTTATTTCTTATAAAAGTAATAGCAAGCGATTCCTAGGAGGAACGGCAATTGGGCCATGAAGCATTTACCTGCATTATTAGCTTTTTTTTTGGAGCAACAGTAGAGGCTATTACAGCAAATAATAATATGTCTAAATACTTCTTCTCTCTGTACATATGATGTAAAAAGGCTTTTGACTCTGTGGGCCTACAATCAACTAAATATCGTGTGTGTGCGCGTTTAATAGAGACTCACTTGTGCAAGTCTAACCTTTTGTTTCTTGTCTTTATACATTTTTGCAAGGGTCAAGAAATGCTCAATGAGGAACATGATGTAGACTCCACCTAACGCGGTCAACCCCGTCCAAACAGGCTTAAGGGAATCTTCACTGTCGCCATGGAGACCATGCTCCAAGCTCTCACTGGAACCGTGATGGTGCTTGTGGTGACCCTGAGACTGTTGGAGAGATAAAACAGTTAAAGAGGCTCTTGACAACTCCTTTTACTGTTATAGAATCCAGAAGTAGCCCAGAACACACTGTTTAACTATTTTCACATGTGATGAACTTACGTGTGGTATAAGATGCAGGAAGGCATCTCCACTGAGTGTGCCTACTGCAAGGGCAACCAAGAAGCTGAGCAGGAAGTTGAAACAGACTTTGTTGATGAGTGGTATTAAGACTCCACCCACCAGAGCCAGCAGACTGATTATTGTAATCGAGAGAAAACCTCCAATCCAAGCTGTAACAAAACACAAAGTTTCATTATACTGTATACAACTTGCTCCTCTTAGGTTAAAGAGGTTCACTGTAAAAATAGTATAGTTCATGTTGGTGCAAGTTTATTTGGTTTGCACTATAAAAATGTTAATTGTAACCATGTTTGCTGTAAAGGAATCACCATAGAGACCATTTGGAGATTCGAATCAGTTTGTTGTATTACATATTCACTGATCACAGGGTTTGTTGTCATAACCATCAACTGTAACTTTAAAGTATAAAAGTCCTCACTTAATTTAAAGCCAGTATACTGCTGAAGCCACGCCATTACAAAAATCTCATCAGTATTCAAATATTTATAAACATGACTAACACTTGCATATTCACATACTCCCTTTCATCAGTCGCACACACTGAGTTTACATACTGTAGATTTCCCATACTTACCCACATGAATGGAAGCAGTTTTCTGGCTTCCATTAGCTTTATCATGGTGGTGGTGATGATGGTGAACATGATCTTTATATTCTTAAAAAAAAAAAAAAAGTTCAAAACAATCTATTGATTAATTACATATTGCAGAGCACGAATAATTTCCATTTAAAATCACTGTTAGCATGCTCTAACCTGATTGGTTCTCAGCATGCAGAAGGCATGACTTAAAATCAATCTGCACAAGGAGGGCAGGACAAAGGAAGCCGAAGTCATTAACAGAGAGAGGCATTTCTTGGAACATGCCATGCGTCTGCAAAATCATCGTAGCATTCTGGCACTGAGATAAAAAGAGATGAGAAAGTAAGAAATCAGTGACCCTCAGATTTGTACTCACTCTCACTGTTAATGATTGAGAAACAGTGAGAAACCAAGATGTAATTTGATAGCCCCCTTTTTTAGAAGCTAACATTTGCACCTCTTGTCTGTTGGAGGATTGTATGAAGTAGAGCTGCAACATCTACAGTGGAGATCAAAATTAATGAATCATTTATAAATAATAGATTTTTTTTCTGAAATATTGTTAATCTTCTGTGCTCAAAATTTTAAGGAATGTTAGCTGTGGGTATAAAACTCTTCCACAGTATGCTTTACGAAACAATCAAAGCACTTCAAAAAACAAACAAAAAAATATTTTGTGAAAAACAATACCTTTAAAACATAACCACTGTAGCACAAAATAAAAATACAACTTTACTGCCAATGAAGTTCCGGAGATTTTCATTTGGGATTGACTGATTAATTGGCTGCCCATTTCATTATTTAATATATCTTAGCTTCAATGAACTTAAAGGAACTTGTCTTGCATGAAAATTGCAGGCTGACTGGGAGCTTGTGGGAAGGAATCACATGAAGGTTCTGATAATCAATTGCATTCAGCATCATGTAGCTCTAAAAGAAGCCCAAGTCCTGCTTAAATATTTAATATTTGCTTAATTAGACTCATTATTATTCTCACTCATGTACTTATTTATTAAAATCCTAAATGTCATTCACCTTTACATTAAGTGTTAAAAGAGCTGTGCCTGTTGTCTAATTCAATTCGTTTAGACGTATTGTCAGATACGTAACATTTCCTCTGGAAAAGAAGCAGTGTACACGAAGACGGCAGTTTTTAATTCATCAAGAGGTTTTGGACGGTCCTTATAAACAGCTCCTTCTGCTGTACCTCAGAAATAATAGTCAGGTTGTCTTAGGTCAGGCGACTGTGGAGGCCAGAGACCCTTCGAAATTATGCGAGCTGTATATTGAAAATAACCGTTTAGTGTTTCACTCATTTTAAGTTGGCCTATGAACACGTGCAGAATTTCAGAACAGTATCGTTCTGAGTACATTGTGTTTTTAAAAAAAATATGGGTCCCACAATCACAAACTCCGGATTTTCTGAGAGAATTTTACGCGAATTTTGAACGTTTATGTACCCCGCTAAATAAAACCAGTGAAAATTTTTTTATTAACTATGGTCAATTCCATTTTGGTGTATGAATTTATTGAACCACTCACAATACCGCAGTCTCTTAACGTAATCTGTTGATTGTAATTCTTCAACTGTCACTTTGTACAGGAAAAGAATTCTCCGGATACGTACAACAGACTGGTGCCGCCAGACAAGAGCGCATCACTGTATATATTTTATAAATTTAACTTAATTTCACCATTAAAATGAAGTTTGGAACTGTTCCTTCCAGTTCTTTTGATTCTTTCTGCTGATGACAGGTTTGGTCGATGCAGAGTGGGTTTTCAGTGCAATTCTCTTATAAAAGACTGTATGCCAAGACACAGAACCTTAACCTTTCAAGTGATGAACTTGTGAGCAATTCCAGCTGCATAGTTGAACCAATCCCTCACTGAGAGTCTCCAAATTATCCTCCTCCCCTGTCTTACATGCATTTGTCTCATGTGGACAAGTAGCCTTTTAGGCGGACTTAATGTCATTGTGAAGCTGCAACATTTTAGGAATCACAGACTTTAAACAACCAACTTCTCTTGCAATGGCTGAAAGAAATCCATTTGCTGGGTATTAGTCACCATAGACGTGTTGGCATCTTGCAAAGTCAGTGAAAATGGGAAAGTTACCCTAACAGGAATGCTGCCAATTAAATAGGGATTGACAGAGATTTAAGGAAATTAGCACCAGGGGCCAGATTAACAATAACTAGAAGGTAGCTGAAAGTGTTCAAGAATTTTGATCCATTCTTTTTCAAATGTCTCACTGACATTTATTTATACAGCACATCAGAATATGTTTAACTTATAAAATATATTTGTTATTTTTCTGTTCAGGTAACCTCAAACAGGACTAAGCAATGACCTGGAAGTTGTTCTCTAATTTTGATCTCCACTGTAAAATCCAATAAATTTGGGGATAAAGAGCTCAATTCTGTCTAGGAAAGAGTTTAATTACCAATTATTTGATTTGTGATATGAAGCAAGCTGTGGGGCACTCTCACTTCAAAATGTTGATGGAAATATAGCATGTTCTGGCTTCCTCTAAAGGAACTTTAGACTACACTTTAGACTAAATTTTTAACATTACACTGTCCATCGCCACATGACACCTTTTTCCAAATGAGTAATATTTCAATCTGTAAACATTTATTTATGGTCATTGTTAAAAACAGTACCATACTGTCCCAGCTTATAGCTACAGAAAGGCTCTGTTGTATTATTACTTGGCTGAAACGCTGCAAAAAATACTTTAAAATATCATCTTTGGCATTTACCTCCTGAGTAAAGTTATAGCTTACTGGACTATGTTCATCCTTGTCATGATGATTGTGGTCATCCATGTTGTGTGCGGATGTGTTCTCAGTGTGGTAGGTGTCGTTGGAGTGTGTTGTATTGGGCTGGGAAGAGTCGGAGTCCACGCTGTAGTCTGCACTGCGCTCTGCCCGGTGTAGTTTGGTGACATAAGATGGTGTGGTCAGCATGGCAGTAGCATCAGAATCTCTCTTTATGTAGAGATTGTGGTGACTATCTGATTGGCTTTTCTTCATGGAATTCGAGTCAGGATGCGCACTGGAGGCTGAGTCACTCTTCTCCACACCGGAACCATCACCATCCTTCTTGCTACCAAGGGAATGGGTGTGTGGGCTGTGTTTGTGTGTGTGCGCTTGCGAGTGTGTATGCGGATTAGTGTGGTCATGTTTGTTTCCATGGTGTTGCACTGTAAGCCTCCTGATGCGGTCTAGTCCCAACCCCTCAAGCAGCCTTTGCAGACCAGACAAGGAGATAGTCCCATTCTCGCCATACTTCAGAAATATTGCGTGAAGATGCTTCTGCTGTGTTGTCTCTGCTAAAAGACTGTCTGTCGCGACCGCAAGTGGCCCACAGTCACCACTCGCATCCAAAAAACAGACGTGGAACAGCAGCAGAGCTGTCGCAATCAGGACCCGTCTCCTTGTTGCCATCTGTGGAACAGTGATCTTTGCTGCAAACAGTAAAAGGCAATTAGAAATTATATTTTATTAGTTGCACTAAATTGTCCCTAACTAGAACGATTCATGCCATACTGACTTCAAAATCAATATAAAAAAATAATAGTCTTTACAATTATAATAGAGATGAACCAATCGATCTGTCAGTGCCCGGAATTGGCTGGTTTTCAGTTTGATTGGCGTGACTGGTGATTGGTTGATCAGCCTCAGATTCTGTACTGAGCGAAGAAGGTTCCGAGTGGCAAAAAAGAAACAGATTTTTAAGGCGTTGCATTATCACAAATTGTTTATGTTAAAAGCTTCCAATGCTCCTTCTTCTCCAATCTCTGTGAGTGATTTAGTCTTAAACCCACTCATTACACACACTTACACAAGTCTCAAAACACCACAGCTTATGTTAGAAGCCCTGTGTGCCTTAGTTTCAGCCACTCAACCTGTGCGCTCACTGTCAAACTGAGTTTGAAGACACTGGAGGCATGTGAGGCGGTAAAACCTCCACGTTTCTTTATTATCCTACAGGTGATACACTCTAAACTATTTACACATTTTCATCCTATGTAGTAGGAGTGAATTATTTGCCAAGTTTAATAATAATTATGGCAGATGACAGATGTAGGCTGCTCAGTTAAATGTTAAACTCTTGTATTTGAAGTTATTCATATTGGTTAAATGCTGCCCTTGATTTTTAAGTGAGAAAACTAAAGTGATAAAAAACTAACTACATTTAATTAATCATTAAACTTTTTATAAAAATGAAACAAAATCGGTGGGAAAAAATGTGTTGTATACGGATATTTATAAAATCGTGAAACTTATAAAATTATAATTTCAATCGAATCAGCACCTAAGTATATCATGATATCATTTTGGATGCTGACTGGTGATTCCCATTCCTAGATAAAATAAGTGGGTAAAATTATCTGTACGAGGTGTCCTGTGACCGACATGTGCATTCCTGCATGTTTGAACAAGCTTTAGATTCATGACAACCCTAATCAGAATAACCTTATTACTGAAGGTGATCAATGGAGGGAAAATTATTTACAATATCAGAGAACTCGGGGATCTCTGGAGACAAAAATAAGATTATCACATATCCAAAATCAAATATCAGCTGATTATACCCATTCATTTTCACATATTTTATCATTAATGTTTTCAAAATCCTATAATACACTGCAATTCTAACTAGCGATAATTATTACTGGCGGCATGGTGGTGTAGTGGATAACACTGTCACCTCCAGGGTCTGTGTTCATGGAGTTTGCATGTTCTCTTCGTGCTTGGTAGGTTTCCTCCGGGTTCTCCTCACGGTCTAAAAACATGCTGATTGGTGTTCCAAACTTTCCCACAATGTGGGAAAGCCAATCCATTAAGGGGCGGGCACACACACACACACAAAAGTTTGGGATCAGTTTCTAACTCCATGGTCGTTTCTGGTTTTGCTTTTTATACAATGTAAAGCAATACTCGTGCCGTACAAAATATGCAATAATCTCCTTTGAACAGTTAATGCCGAGAGGTATCAGCTACTTATGATCTGTAAAGCCTTCATAACGGCTCTAATCTGAGGTGCTGTTTGTTAATTGGTGGTTTTTGAGGATGGTAACTCTAAATGAACGTCTCCTCTGCAGCAGAGGTACTAGGTTTTGGTCTTGCCTTCCTGAGATGGTGTTCATGAGATCCAGTTGCACTTGACAAAACTGTTCTTGCAAGAGCTATTCCACAAAGCCTGATCTCCGTGTCTTAAAATAACAACTGACTGTTGTTACATAATTACCTAATTACATACGTGTTATTTCATAGTTTTGAAATCCCCAGTATGGTTGTAGAATGTAGGGGGGGGAAATCATTAAACAAAAACAAAAGAAATCTCCAAACTTTTGAGCGGTACTGTATACACACACACACAAATGCCAAATCAGCATGTTTTTGGATTGTGGGAGGAACCAGGAAAGTAAAGTGATCTAGACGATGAAAAGAATCTCAGCATGACAAACCAACAAACAGTGGAATAACCCATAAAGCGTAAAAGCATGAAATCATAATCAACACACTCTAAAAACAAAAACACAATATTAGCTATAAGTTACTTCCCTCTTGTCTGGGTGACATAACAGGTTACATCATCTCTTAAAAGTGATCATAACCAATACTGTTGAAACTTATTTTTCATTTATTGAATGTAAGAGTGTTGGCCGGCTGTTAAACTGGTCACGTGGTCGACACGAACATGAAGCCGAACGTAGTGATGAACGTTAGTGGAAGTTGAGCGCCATATGCTGCGCATCCCTGATCTCCCTCACATCCAGCAAAACAACAAAGAGCGGGACATTTCCACCCTGTGTCACACGGCCTATAGCCCAGGTTACATTTACAGTAGTGTACATATAACATTTAAACTTTCACCACATCACAAAGCTAAATGACTTAAAACAGACCTCGAGGTTGGCAAAACAAAGCCACGCGTAAGTTATTACTCCAGTGTGCGGCCTCGTCGGGGCTTTTCGTCATGTTTTAATTCATACACCCGAGTCATGAAGCTGCTTACCTGAACAGCGAGTTACTCGTGAGAGAAAGAAAGCGCCGTTTCAGCTCAACTGATGATTACACGTCATTAAACACCGGCGGTAAATCACTGAACCCCTCCACTCAGATGTCGAAGACACACGTAGTAATTTTAGGTAGTACTTACCTAGGAAAAGAGAAGTCAGCGCTCGGAATGACGCAATTTTCGAGCTCTGTGCGTTCGAGTTACAAAGTGAGGTGGGAAAAAATGTCGCCCCGCTTCCGGCCTGACGCCGACGCCATGTTGAATAGTGCTAATGCCATAGTGCACCAATAACAATAAAATGAAGCATCGGCTGCCAAAGCATAATCCACATGTACCACAAATATTTAAGGTATTCCTTCTTAATGGCATAGTAATAAGCACTGTTGCCTTGCATTCCAAAAGTCTCGAGTTCGACTCCCACCTCAGGACTTTGTGCATAGAGTTCATTCCCTGCTTGATGGGTTTACTCCCACATCCAAAAATATGCAGATCAGGCTAATTGGTATTCCCAAACTGCCCTTAATGAGTGTGTGTATGTGTGTGCCCTGCAATGGATTGGCATCCCGTCCACAGTGTACCCTGCCTCGTGCTGGATAGGCTCCAAGCCCCATGGCGACCCTGGTGGGGCCCTGCTACAGGGTAAAGCGATATAGGCAAAGAAAAAAAAAACATTACCGCAAAACTAATGCCTCAGCATGCCAAACCAAAAGAAGCGGAACCCAAAGCATAAAATCATGAAATCATAAGAATCAGAAACCTTAAAAACAATATTATTGGCTATGTTAAATTCAGGGATCAAACACAGAACAAACAGCACATGCTGTGCTGCTCTTATACCCAAAACTAGGTTTCTTCTTTCCCAACATCAACACACTGACAATGAAGTGTCTAAATGTCTCTGGAAGGGTTTTTTGTTCTAAAAGGTCAATTTTCAGTTACCTAAAATACAGTCTACATGTGGAAGTCCAAAACTCATTGCTGTGCAAAAGTCTTAGGCACCATATTACTGTATATGCTGTACCAGTTTTGTTATACATGTTTATCATGTCTGCATAATTATGTACAAAATAATTCAGTATTATAATATATAACTTAAAAATTAATGCATAAATAACATAACAGGAGAATAAATGCATGGCTGTAAAGAAAATATAGCACAAGACAGATCAGTTTTCAGATGGAAACAAAAACCTAATGTACGCTCCTGGGATTTGCAGAAAAATAGAAAGAAGCAAGTGTGACAAAGTTACCAGAAGAACTCATTCTCCAGCAAGCACAGTAAAACCTAACAACTATTTTACTTATAATACTGTGCAAAACTCTTGGGCACATACAAAAATATGGCATACGCAAAAGATGCTTTTGAAAACATTTCCGCATAAAAGAAACTTCTATAAAGAGCAAAAAAGAGTTATAAAATAAACAGTCAATATTTGGAGTGAAAACTCATTGCTTAAAATCAGGGCCCGTATTCACAAAGCTTCTTAAGCCTAAAAGTTGCTCCTAGTGACGAAATTCTAAGAAAATTCTTAGAATT
>JAQMYK010000018.1:9934244-9948571 GCA_030014345.1 Clarias buthupogon | reverse complement strand
AGACATCATTTTATTCAGTCACTAATTAAAGCTGAGCATAAAGATTTTTCAATAACAGGTATACTAAAGGAAAAAGCTATATATGGTATTATTATTAAGTTTATTAAAGAAACGAAATTAAGTAAAAGAAATTAGATTTTTTTTTTTATTATAATTTTTTTCTTCTCCTTTTCACCCCATACAGTATATCTTATTAAGTTAATCCTATAAGCATGTATCCTGTCCACACTCCAGTCCAGTCGGTGGCGGTAATGCTAACAAGTTGGTTTGCCAACCGCCAATAAACACCAAAGAAGAAGAAGAAGAAGTGTTTGCAAATCGGGCAGGTCAGTCACACAGACCGGAGTCATCACGCGCTCAGGAAGCAGTCATGGCCAGACGCGACAGGGTGACGCATTTACTGAGGCAACTCGCCGTTCAGGCGTAAGTCAAGCAACAGCTGCAAAACGAAGCATTCAGCTAATACACAACGTTATTGTCACAATAATTGTGATGTATGATAGGATAATAGTTTGGCTATTATAACTTTAGATGTAAGTTTTCTCAACTTTCAATCTTTAAACAAATCTTTTCAGTTAAAGTTTTGTTGCAATTCAGTTTAAATAAGTATAATAAAAATAAATAATGTTTTTTATTTGCATCGATTTCTAGCTGCCACTTCTGTTAGTCTAGTGAATGCCTGCAGTGTGCAGCTGCCACTGTGTCTGGGATCAGTGCTACTTGTCATTATTTGTTCAGTAAAGCAGATATGGTAAACCACAGTACAGTTAACCCATTTCTGGAATTAACATTAGACAATCAAGTCAAATCAAAATAATAAAAAAATAAAGTTTCACAGAAATAAAGCTTTAGTTATGACCTTGGCTAAAGTTGAATACTATACATGCCTGTCCTCAAAACAGCACACATATGAAGTTTGTATGGACTTGTGATGGTCACAAATGTTCAGGGGCACAATGTGGAGGTCACCCTGTACAGGTACACATACTGTACATTCAGTGTGGGAGCAAACTAGTTACACACAAAGGAAAAAATGCAACGCATGGGGAGAGCATGCAAACATATAAGCAATTTGTAAATACCAATCAGCCTAACGTGCATTTAGTCCGATTGACCAGGAACAAGATTGAACTCCCATCCTGAAGATGCATGGCAACAGTTCTTCCTGATGGTCCCCTGTGATAGCAAATATTTTAAGAACTTGGGGAAATATCCCTAAAAATATCAAATAGGCAAATGTTTATTTATGAATTGAGCATTTTTTATGTCTGTGCATTTATAGTGCCAGCCAAAATTTGGACACACGAAATTAGGAGGATTATAATTCACAGACTAAATTAATTGTGTTTTCTGTTTAGTGATTTCTTTTCTTTTTTTTTTTTTTTTAACAATATTGGAGATTTAAAAACTATAAAATAACACATATGGAATTAGTTAATTAAGTAATAAAAAAACACAACAACCATCAGTTGTGATTTTAAAACATGAGGGTCAGCTGTTCTGGAATAGTTTTTGCAAGAACTTTATTGTCAAGTGCATTTACACAATTTAACAGCACCTCAGATTAGAGCTGTTATGAAGGCTTTATGGAGCATAAGTAGCAGACGCATCTCAATATCAACTGTTTAAAGGAGATTATTGCATATTTTTAATGTAGAAAGAAATAAAAAATCAGTGATACTTTCTTACAGGTGTAGATGTCCTGCTCATTCTTCCACACATTCGGGTCACATCTCTCAGCCAGGTGTGTATTACCGGTGAAAGACAACATGCAAGTAAATATCATTGGTCATGTTGTACAGAAGACAGATTAACAGTAAAAATCATACATGTAGTTTGTGGTGAAATGACCACATTCTTTGTGGCCAGGTCCAGGACATGTCTGTGGAAGAAAAACTGACTATGCTTTTGAGGTTAGTATCAGTCCTACTACTCATCAAGGACAAGGTACATAAATCCTCTACTAGAGTAATAGTAGAGATACCCTAGGTAAAAGTATTACTCCAGTATATGTAGAAGTTTTCTTGGGAAAAAAAAGTACAAAAGCACTTGTTTTCAAATCTATTCAAGTAATAAGTAACACATTTTTAACTTCCTTAAGGTGTTTGATTTATGGTGAACTTGAACTTGAATGGTCTTTGAACTCCACTGTGTGCTTTGTGAAAATGTTGTGTTAATACAGTAATTGTTCATGTCTTGTGTGAATTTTATGTTGTTATACAGTGATGACCAAATAAATGTTAAATGATAAATGATTAATGAATTTGTATATCAGGATATTTATATTTAACTATGAAGGCTGTAATGTCATTCTGGGCATAAAGATATCTTCATATAGGTCCATTAAATTAGTCTGACATGAATGTCTATTATTACCGAACCATATTTAGGTGTAATTTCAATCATCCAGTTTCACTTTGCAGCTTTATAATTATGATGTGCTTTCTAAATGGCCTGTGGAGATTCTAATGATTTGTTTACCTATTTTTCAGATGGCTTGCTCCAATGTCAGATATGGAAGGGGTGTGACCAGAGAGATTGGCATGGTAATAGTTTAATTTTTAGTTCTTAAAAAAAAAAAGAGCAGGCATGTGTGGTCAACTATTGCCAAGGCAATGGACATAGAGATGGTATGTAATTTACAAGTAATATACGTAAAGGTTACCGAATAATAATTGTAAATTACAGTACCAATGGAGAGCTAGAGTGACATTGCAAACTACTTTTTAAACACTTTAAGTAAATATATTGTTCTGAGAAACAATTTGTGAGTAGGAGCACATGATATTTTATCTTATACATTATTTATAAAACAAAACCATTGATTACAATTATAATCAAAACAGTCATTTTTATGTGGGTGGGACTCAGGTCTCTGGTTGTTTTAAAAATAGTGAAGCCATTATTTACATAGGAAAGAAAACTGTCTTATACAATACTCAACAACAACAAAATTCAGTATCCAGTATTACAACCATATTATATCCACTATTTAATGTGATTTTTATGGTAAAATTAAATTTATTTTTAGCATGATTGGCACCTCAAAGTTTATCAGGAAGTATAAAGGAAGTGTCCGTAGAACAGTGTTTGTAAAGTTGTAATCAGTTACTGTTTTAATTGTATGCAAGTTAAGATGTAATGAATCCTAAATTTCCTAAATGTTTTGCTAGGACTTGCAGAATTGGGGCGCACAAAATGTGTGTTTGATGACAGACAAGAACTTGTCCACGCTGCCCCCAATAACAGCAGTGTTGGACTCACTTACCAGACATGGTGTGAAGTATGAATGCTATGACAGTGTGAGAGTAGAACCTACAGATTATAGGTAGAGTATAGCTGCATGATTTGATAAAACAATTCTACTTAAACTGAGATATGTAAATATTAAATGTACCATTTTGAATTCAAACGTATTTATCTAGGGGAACGGTAAATAATTGGACAAATGATCTAATTAAGAGGATGTTTGCTAATATTTATTTATCACCTCCACAGTGTTTCAAAAAACAAACCAATGCCTAAATTATTGACAAACTCTGCATAAATTTGTGGCTATACATATACTGTATTACCTGTAATAAATTGCAGCTTTTCGCGATTAAATAATTGCCAATATTCAATAAGGTCCATATTTAGATTTTTTTTATGATTTAATTTTTCAGCCCTATATAATACTCTTTCGCCTAAGCTGAACCCAGGTTAAACTACAGCTAAGCTATAATAGTCATTTTGTTTATGGTGTGGGAGAGATGGCTATAATGGGAGTCTATAGCCTTCATAGTTGGCCAAAATATTGTTTTTCTTTCCATTTTTAGTTTTAAAGCAGCAATTGATTTTGCGAAGAAAAGAGATTTTGATGCTTATGTAGCAGTGGGTGGTGGCTCTGTGATTGACACCTGTAAAGCTGCCAATCTTTATGCATGCCACCCGGAAGCTGACTTTCTGGATTTTGTCAATGCACCAGTTGGTAAAGGAAAGCCAATAACCAAATCACTGAAGCCTCTTATTGCAGGTACCTGTGTGCACACTCAGTTAAAGAATACTGAAACCTCAGATTCATACTTGACATAAAGCATGTATATTTTAATACTATTAATCATTTTCTCTCAGCATCTTTAATACATAAAAAATATTTTACCTGGTAAATGTCTTGAAATATAATGTTTGGCAACTTACAGTAATATCAAGATTGTGAAAACTGAAATTATAAACCTTAATTGATTTGGGAATTCATATAAATGTTCATTAATTCAAACACTTCAAAATCAATGAAATTCAGGGTGGTTTCTTTTGAATGACACAAACTTGTAAAATCCATTTCCCTTTTTTTCTACAAAACAAAAAACTATACAAACATGCATCTTCACATGTATGGATTAAGGGTTTAAATGTTATTGTATTTTGTTGTTTGAGTTGAAGCTCTTGATTTATCTGGGTATCAAACAATGAATACAGTAGACTGCTAAACTACTGCTCCTGGCTACCTCTTACATATTATATCAAGCCTCCACTCCTGCCACTGACAAAGTAGTTGCCTCTTGGTTTTGCAAGAAGTAACTGGAAGATTCCCTAAAATAAAAGGCTGAAGCACTTTTGGTTCCTCCCATGTTCTAATGCTGGAGGTATGAAGTCGTGTCAGTGGAACCTAGATGATAATATAAAGCAACCATATGCACTGCAAAGTCTCTTTGAGTCAGCTGATTCAATCCAGTCTAAAGAAATCACTGCAGCAACTTAGAGGTTCATATATATGAGACACTACTTGGTATTGGAAGAAAACAGGGTTAAAAATAAAACTGATAAGTTACCTGACTTTGACAGCAAAACTCCATTCCAAGCAGAATAGGAAATAAAAGCCATGTGCTTCAGACACCCCTCTGCTTAGACTCATTCCACTTTACTTTACTTATTTTAAAAAGTTATATTTATTAAACTCTTGTATCATGTCGAATGTTTTAATCAATTGAAAATGGAAACTTAAGCCACATATTCAGGCAAAATAAATTTTATTGTATTCTAAATAAATGTCCAGGGACCACTATATCATATCCTATAAAGTTGTAAAAACTGTTCCATGCTGGTTTCAGATATTGTAAAAAGAGCGGTAACCCAGTTCAATGTAATAAGGCTTATTGTGTGTATGTATATTTTTTTAGTTCCCACTACAGCAGGTACAGGAAGTGAGACCACAGGTGTAGCAATATTCGACTTTGAAGATATGAAGGCCAAAACTGGTGAGAGAAGAAATAAAAAAGAAAATCACTTTAAACTTCATTTGAACACTTGCTATCAAATCCTTATGGTTTTATATTTAGAAACCAATTAAAGTAATCCGTTATATTTCATAAGAAAATAAATTGACCTACAATATAACTATTTGACTGCATTTAGTTTCCTTTCCCTGTGCTTAATTTACAGGCATTGCAAATCGATCACTGAGGCCCACTTTGGCAGTGGTGGATCCAGGGCACACACTGTACATGCCAGACAGGGTGGCTGCCAACAGTGGCTTTGATGTACTCTGGTAGGGCTCAGTGCACACTGTCTGCATTATGCTGTGTGGAATGTGACAATATTAATGAAATAAATAAACCCTTAAGACTGCAAGTACAGACTCGCAGTGTATAAACTTTCAGTAAGGTTTGGGAAAATTCCTGATGGTTGAAAGGAAAAATGATGATAAAACAAATAGATAAACTTAAAAGAAAAATAACACAGCATGATGTTATGACATATGATCATAACTAGTTAGAGTACTTTTCTATTGCAGAAAATGAAAACTTTTGTGAGTCCTCATGCATATTGTTTTAGTCAATACCTTTATAATTAAAACACAAAACTGAACTATTATGCTTTTAAAAGAAAGATGCTTTTAAAATGCATACACTTTTAAAATAGAACTTAGAAAAACATGTCTGATAGTCGGGTCCTCTTAGGGGCAAGGACGAGACTTCCCAGGCTAAAAAGCCTCTCCACAGGCACACTGGATGGTATTGAGTTGTACAAAAATGTTCATTTCTACGAGGTGAGCGCTGTCCCTTCTGCCATCTTGCTCCCTGACCTGTCGCACGTGAGCATTGATATTACTGTAGCATGCAGTGAGTGCCTGATAAAAACAGTAAATTCATGGCAGATTTCTGTGATTGTGAAACTATCTGTTAAAAATAACAGATGATATGTTTGAAAATATAACTAAACAACAGAGTACTTGAATTGCGAACCTAACATGTTGGGTTACTCATTACATCAAAAAGTCATCCAAGTATCCTGACGCGTTACTTTGTAACACAATACACCCATCATTGCTTACATTGCTTCTGCTGGAGTGCCTTATTATTCTAAGCAGATGATCTGGCTTTGTTTCCTAAACTGTGCAACTCAATTTTGTATGTTTTTTTGGCAAAAGAGGAACAAAACTACAGCATCATCAGCTGCTGTTGTAGCTAAGAAACATAAAAAAACTTCACAAGGATAGGTGTTTGCAAGTTATATTATTAATTATCAAGCATTATTCTGTTTTTTTTTTAAGTGGAATTTGCAGCTGCTTATGTAATCTTTCTTCTTTTCCACAAGAAGATGTGATGTGGATTGCAGTAGCAGCTGCAGTTTGGTTTCTTTTGTCTAAAGAACCGTAGAAATAACTTTTTGCACATACCAAAAATGTAATGTGTATCACCGGCTTAGAAGGCTACAATGCGATATACTTAATGCGATAGACCATGAGTATTTACAGTATAGAGTTAGACTGACACCCTGTAGTGTAACTCTAAAAGCAGCTGGATTATTAGCCAGCCAAAACACAAATCCTGTACTTCATAAAGATTTCCTAGGGCAAATATTATGCAAGTTGAAGTCCTCCATTTACATGTCTACTTTGTAACATTTATAAAAAGTACTCACCTTCAAATTTACTTAAGTATCTAAACTGCAGGGGTTACTGCTAAATTAGCCCTTTTGCATGGTAAAAATCTCTCCCTCTCTCTCTCCCTCTCTCTCTCTCTTTCTCTCTCTCTCCCCCTCTCTGTCTCTCTCTCTTTCTCTCTCTCTCTCTCTCTCTCTCTCTCTCTGCTTCCTGATTGTGAACATGCTGTTTTCGTTTCTGTCTGAAGCCAGCTCTGCTTCTGTATTTAAACAGCTGTTAGAATATTAGCGTGTCTCGAAGAAAAGGCAGGTAATACAATTACATATTATAGTTAGCATTATGTGGAATATGTATATACTTTAAATATGAAATGTAAATTATTATACTTTTAATGATTAATTTAAATACATTTATTTATTGAATATTGTCACATTCCAATCAGCACAGTGCATGTGTATCTGTGAATGTTTATTACGCTGCTGGAATCCTTACTTTATATTTATTAACCCTTTTAAAAAATATATTTATAACCCTTGCTCATCTACACTCTCTCTCTCTCTCTGTCATGTCCAATAGCCATGCTTTGGAATCCTACACTGCTTTGCCGTATAACATGAGGAGTCCATGTCCCACCAACCCCATAGCCCGTCCTGCTTATCAAGGCAGCAACCCAATCAGTGACGTCTGGGCAAGACATGCCCTCTGCATAGTGGCCAAGTACTTAAAAAGGTACATCAAAGTTTGAGAGTGTTACAGTATGAAATATGAAATAAAAATCTAGTCTTGTGTGGAGATACTGTGGACAGGGCTGTTTTTTTTTTCATTATTATTATTAGTTATAGTAGTGCCACTAATGTTAGGGCAATTTGACAGTTCTAACAATTTTTTAATTAAAAAATACCGATAGTGCCGGCCTATGACGTATTAATTAATCCCAGTAAAAAAATTCAGTTATTCAGTTTAGCTTTCTAATTATGTCTATTGGTGCAGTTATTTGTTTACATTGAGAAAGTGTTTATTAGAAGCTTATTTCAAAGTAGATTATTAAGTCCGCCACATAATCGTTTTTCATATAACATTTTTCGGTCATAATGCTGTTACTCAACATTTTTATTTGAGCGCACAACTATTGTACGCGCCCTCGCCTCGGACTGCTCTGGATGTTTCCTCTAACGACCTGTTTTTCATCTAAAAGCGGCACTTCACATTACTGCTTATTATTTACGCAACATATGAGACAAACTGTTTTCTGTTTTTTCGTCCTCCACTGTATGAAAAGTAAAGATATAATTGAAGAAGCGAGTTCTAACCAATGTACAAACAAAACCTTTTTGTTAAATGTATATAGATACATTTTATCCATTTATACTAGAGTTATGCATAAACAAGAACATGAACATTATAACGAATTAGACCAGCTTATTAATATAAATCTGAGATTTACTTTGCAGTTAGCAAATAATCACTGCTTTCTGATCAGTGTAGAATTCATCAAGATTTGTCTCATCATTTATTTGTATTATTTAAACAGAACGCTCATTTCTGTTCTCACTGTGGTTCTCCACTTTTTGGTGTCGTGGTCAGATACAAAATGATCAAAAAGGTGATTAGACAAAAATACCAATATATTTCTGCATTACCCAAAAAATCTGGCCAACATCATGCACAGTCGTCTTGTTCAGGTATGAATCAAATGTATGAACATAACTATTATGATTACTGTTTGTGTTTGTGTGTCAGAGCGGTGCGTAATCCAGACGATGTAGAGGCGCGCTCCAGCATGCACCTGGCAAGTGTGTTTGCTGGAATTGGCTTTGGTAATGCAGGAGTTCACTTATGGTAAATATTCTCAGTGGCTTACATATTTTACAGCTATAAAACGTTTTTTTCCTTAACATTTATACGATTTATACCAAACGTTCCATTTACAATATTGGCCAATAGAACTATTATATTTTATAAAACTTTTTTTTTTATTGCTCACATCTTTTGTTATTTTATTTTAGTCATGGAATGTCATATCCTATTTCTGGGAACATCAAAACCCATAAAGCTAAAGGATACAGAGTGGACCATCCCTTAGTGGTGAGAACTGTTCTGATCAATAAGCAACACTTAGACTTCGAGCATATGAACTACAGAATTATAGAAATACTTTACTGGAGTAAAAGTTTAAAAGATTTACCATAGTATTACTATTAATATACAGTATTAATGTCCAGCATTAAATGGTTAGCTGTGTGCAGTGTGCTTTATATATTTAACTTTTTTCCAAAAATGTTTTTGCATGTGGATGACACTCGAAGCCTCATGGCCTCTCTGTGGTTCTCACATCTCCTGCTGTGTTTGCCTTCACCGCCTGTATGTGCCCAGAGCGACACCTAGAGGCAGCAGAGATACTTGGTACTGACCAAAAGGCCTTTTTTTGGTATTGTACTGTGTACACCTGACTACATGTGCTTATGTATATGTGTGTGTTGGAAGGCGCTGATGTAAGAAATGTGAAGACAGAAGATGCTGGACGTGTGTTGGCAGACATTCTGAGGAACTTTCTGTATGACCTTGAGGTGGAAGATGGCTTAACTGAAATTGGTTACAGTAAAGAGGACATTCCTGAGTTGGTGAAGGGAACTATTCCTCAGGTTTGCTCTACTATTTCTTCCAAGTACTATAAAGATTGCATGCCTTTTTAATGCATTATGACTGTATTGGTGTATCTTTATATGTACAGTACATGTTTATGAATTAAAGTGTGTGTTGTGTGTGTGTGTGCTTTGTAGGAGCGGGTGACAAAACTTGCACCAAGATCTCACACTGAAGAGGATCTCAGTCATTTGTTTGAAGCATCCATGAAACTCTACTAAACATGCAAAAAGATTAGCTATGTTTTAGTCCAAAACCAGACACGACCCTCGTTATGAAGTTGGAACATAATCATGATTTATCTTGTAAAATAAATAACAGTCACAAATATGATGTTTTTGTGACTACAAAGAGGACAAAGTTTTAATAGCCTTGGGCTCTAACAACAGCTCACAAGTTAGCTATCACAAAATATCACAAGCATTTTAGGCTAATTGTATATATACACAATATATATGTGCCAGAAAATCTTTAATGTCCTCTCAAGCTTAAGTATAATTACTTCATTGTGTTGTTGTTGCAATAATCTGTGTATAATCTGCAATAATGAGTGGTGCATAAAGGTATTATTAATGTGTTAGTGCAAAAGTGTACAAATTCCTAATAAAATCATGTACATGATCTCCTTTCTGAAAATTCTTAGCTGAAGCTGAATAAATTTTCACTTATTTAGTTTATTTATTATAAATGTACATATTTATTCAGTATGATCTTGATTAGCTGAACTGGATGGAAAAGATTGCTGATGGCATTGCTGTTTGTTGTCATGGTAACTGTGAGAGGGAAATCACAACAGTGTTGCATCGAGGCAGTAACTTTATTTTGTTGTTGGGCCAAAAATGTATTGCACATGCAAACTGCAGTTTTTTAAAACTGTGTGGGATCTTCAGACGGCTCTGTTGCCAAACAGAAAGAACAAATCAAAAGAAAAACTTAACATATGTACAGGATAAAGTACAATATATACTATATATTACAGGTCATCACCTCATGAGAAAGATCAATTTTAATTTTGGCCATATTATTACCAATATTCAGGAATAGTGCTTATAAACATTCATCATGTTCCAACAGAGAAATATAATGAAATATTCTTCTTTTCTTTACAACACTGTAAACCCATCAAGTAATGATATTTAATAATGAGCTACTCAGTTTATGCGACATTTCAAATTCTTCACTTTTTCTTCCACATTCAAGGCTACACACAATTCTGCAGTAAGTTCGTTCCATTGCTCACTTCCACTCGCAGAGGCATGCTCCGCCTAATGTTTTATTTACATGAATGACACGAACTTGGAAAATCAAATTATACAGGGAATTTTGGGATGAATTTAGAGCGATGTCATCAAAAACATTTTTTAAATAAAATTATACAAGACAATTAAAAACGCTGATTGTGGTGGAAGAAGAATAGTGTGGTTAAGAGTATACTGTGGGTTGTAGGTAAACCTTAGTGACCATTAAGGCTGTGTGGATGTGCATGGACAATGGCAGCACATGTACAAGGCCACCACTAGCAAATGTAAATACAACCTACCTCTCCACTAGACCCGTCTATAATATAAAGGAGTAGAGCTTTGGTCAGGTTATCTAAGCAAGCTTGTTGTCCGATCTCCCTGCCAGACCCAATAGATATATCAGTAAAGCACACAGCTTTACTTAACCTGAAGAAATGAAATACACCTCAAAATGTTTAAGGTCTAACTAATCAGAAAACATTGCAGCAACACCCCTGTGAAGGACAGTAGTCACACCAAAAACAGGGCATTCAGCAAATACACTCTGCATAAATACAAGAAGTTGTCACTGCAGCAAAACACCTGCTTCTAATCAAATCTACGTGGCCAATAATCAGTACTCCATAATGGAAATGTAAAAGCTTTGATAAAGATGTATTATGCTGTACAAGCATTACCAGTCTCAAGTCAACCCTAAAGCACTTCTTCAATCTTAGTGTTACCAATTCAGATGTATCTCTGGGATACATTAAAATTTCGATGACAAATGTACTGTAATATCGCAGCAGCAAGATAAGCATCGTTGCATTGTGTACCAAAATTAAACATAGATTCCTTCCATTTACATTTGTCATCCTTTATCTGTCATTGTGACTTTTGAATTTCAACAGCTGGCAGTTCTAACCTGGTCACAAAAACAGGTAAGCAGTGGTATCCAGTGAAGAGTTCCTATTGACACCTTTCATTGAACCAACATGTCATGAAGTTGATTCATCTTAGGTTGAAAATAACACAGTCCATAGAGGTATACATCATACCCTAATAATAACATCACCGTGCAAAGCACTCACATAGCCAGCTGAGAAAACACATCAGGACTGCATTATCTCTGAATGATTTATCTGAACTACTTAAGACAATTAGGAAACCCTTTGCTTTCACAACAAACTAACGAACAACCCACTATCTATAACTGAGGCTGGATATATGCATTTTTTTGTAGCTGATTTCAGAGTATAAACTGCTACAGAAGGCTTTGTGTATTGATCACCAGATGCACTTGGTTCTACACACAGTCAGTACATACAACCTTTTAGCCTTACTGTGTGCTCCTGACTTACTTGTCTATATTAAGTATGAGTGCTGTGGGTGTGTGTACTGCAGTATATGGAAAAAGCTTTTTTTTTTTTTTTTTTTTACCAGCACCTTTACTCAACTTCAACCTCTTCATGACAATCACTCAGGAATGCATTTGAGCACCGCACATAAAGTTGTAGGTTAACAGGATCACTGTGTGAGTAAATGTGTGCGAGTGTGTGTGCGTGAACGAGCACATCATAAGGACTGGTCCATGGGCTCAGCTCCCTGGCTCTTTATCTTATCTTGCTCCTCTAGATTTTCCTCCTTCTCATCCTGATTAGTAATGGTGTTAGGTGTCGTCTGCTGCCGTAAGTGTTTGTCCATGGAGGCCTGTATATTTGACACCATTTCCTGTAGACGGCGCCGCTGAGCCTCAATTGCTGTGGGCTCTAATTCTACTTCTCGACACCCTTCACGCAGAGTGAGCATGCCTGGAGCCACACGCACCAGCTCTTCCCTTGACCGTGCTAGACCATCTCCCTCTACGCTGCCACTCAGGTCCACTCCATTGCTGTGCTCTCGCCTGATTGGCGGGTGCTCATGTGAGGTGGAGCCCAGTGAGTGACCCTTGCCCTGGAAAGCAGTAACAGTCTGCTCTTTCTTGCGCACCACCCCTCCACTGCCCAGTTTTAGGCCATGAGAAGGGCTTCCCTCACGATTGCGTGAGGGAGGCTCAGAACACAGTTGGGACAGTGCCTCTTGGATAACTTCTTCCACATTAGGGCCCACTGGGAAGTGTCCGGCAGCATCCACACACAGCTCCAAACGATCCTCTGCTGCGTTGAACACAAATGTCTTACCAGTCAGGTGTGGCAGTGTGCAGTGCTTCCCATCCAAAAGACCTGAAAACATAAAGACATATAACACACACACACACACACAAAACCTGCTTCATCATCACGTTTGGCTCAAATTTATTTGAGCCAAACTATGGTTTTATAAATCCTCCTATAAATTGCTTTAACATTTGACCAGTGCTCAATGCCAGTTATTAGTGATTAAAGTTATATTCAATGTTTTCTGGTTATGTAAATCAACTCAAATTATGCATGACTAAATTTATAATGATCCTGGACATGAAATAAACCTGACTGAGCATTTTTTCTTCTTTTCACTCCCAAGTATCTCAGTATCTCAGAATTTCCTGACCAATACGTACTGTACACGAGATAAACATAATGCAGGTTTTCACAGAGAGCACAATTTACAAAAATACTGCTTGGCACTGCTAGTATGTTAAATCTATTCTATAATTAATGCAGAGAAATTGTTTGCTTTAAAAAATAAAAAAAAAAGAACAGGAAGACTTACCCATATCTTTCTTTACAATGTTATAGAAAACTCCTCCTTGTTGAAACAGATGAGGTAGCTTCTTAGCGTATGACCACACATCCTCACCTGAGAGACAGGGAAAGAATAACACACCTGCATGTTTTTAAATGAAATTTGGAATCCAAGATACAGAAGACCATGAACAAAGAGGAAAGTAGCAAGTAAGTGTTCCTTTCATAATACCAATATACATATTCTCTATGTTTATGAAAGGCTTAAAATCAATTTTATATTGGCCCCGCAATGCAGTTCTGGTAAATTTAAAATATAACTATTGTTATTTAGAGTGTATATTTAAAGGAAATTACATCATCACAACAAATCAAAATAACCCAAGATCATACAGTATTTGCAATGGTTTAATAACTCAAATAAAACAAAAAGCAAATAATCTGTAAATAAATTGTGTTAATGCTTTGGCTAAAAAACATTACAAGATGTATGAAATCAGTATTTAGTAGAATAACCCTGATTTGCAATTACTGCTTTCATGCATTTTGGCATGCTCTCCACCAGTTTTTCACATTGCTTTATACCACTCTTTTTGCAAAAAAGCAAACAGTTCAACTTTGCTTGATGGTTTGTGACCATCCAAGTTTTCTGGAGTACATTGCAGTGGTCTCTAATTTTTTTCAGAGTACAGATGTGACAGCTGATCCCAATTAAATCAGCAGCCTGTTCACTAATCTTGCTCTGAAACACTGCCAGTGAGACCATCATTATCAAAGCTCTATGTATTAACTAATTCACAAACCATTTTAATTTCTGTGTAATTTATATATTTTATATACAGTATTTCTATTTTAATTATTTGTTATTGTAACTTTTGTTAATCTGTAAAAATCTACAATCCATCCAAAACTTATTTAATTATATAAATATTTATT
>JAQMYK010000018.1:9913097-9925871 GCA_030014345.1 Clarias buthupogon | reverse complement strand
TCTACCAATGTAAATGTTCATGAAAATAAAGAAAACACATTGACAGATAGATGAGAAGGTGTGTCCAAACTTTTGGCGGGTACTGTATATACTGTATATATAACAGAAAATCTGTTTCTTTGAACAGGTAGATCCATCACAGGCAGGTCACATCAGTGTGTGGGCTGAATGTAACAGTAGACATCATCAGCTTTTATGTCATAATGTGACATAATCGGCATAATGTGGCAGAGTCATCATCTATGTTCATGCCATACTGTGACAAGTAACAAGTGTTACATTGGAACAGTGTAAGGAGCGGCGTTCCTCTCTGAATGTAACAGCATCAATATCAACTTTTATTTCATAACGTGAGCATGTCACAGGCATTCCTCACTGAATGGTAGCATTAGGTTCTAGTACATGGGTGGAGCCAAGGGTAAACCGCTAGTTCATGCTAAAATCATTTTTATCTACTGTTAATTCTGGGTCATCATATCCATATTCCAGTTTTAAACATTATAACTCATAGTGAAGCTGTGTATAATTCAACTATGACTAGTCATATAAAGTGCCATGCGAAAGTATTCATACACCTTGAACTTTTCCACATTTTGTCACGTTAACCACAAATGTAAATGTATGTGACAGACAAACATGAAGTGCCACATAATTCTGACGTGGAAGGAAAATGATAAATGTTTTTTAAAATTTGTAGAATATCAATACTTTGTAGAAACATTTTTTGCTGCAATTACAGCTGCAGGTCTTTTGGCGTACAGTATGTCTCTACCAGCTTTGCACATCATATCTCAAGCTCAGTTAGATTACATAGAGCATCAATTTTCAAGTCTTGCCACAGATTCTCAAATGGATTTAGGTCTGGACTTTGACTGGACCTTTCTAACACATGAATATGCTTTGATCTAAACCATTCCATTGTAGCTCTGGCTGTATGTTTAGGGTCGTTGTCCTGTTGGAAGGTAAACATCCGCCCCAGTCTCAAGACTTTTGCAGACTCTAACAGGTTTTCTTGTAACATTTGCAATTTTACTTGTTGCAAACAGATTACAAATAACAAATTACACAGAAGTGGACTCTATTGACTAATTAGGTGACTTCTGGAGGAAATAGGTTCCACTGGATTTTAATTAGGGGTATCAGAGTAAAGGGGGCTGAATACAACGGGGTATGAACTCCCCCTTATCCAGTGAAATTTTTACTTGTATAAAGGTCTGAGGTCAGGTGGTAATTGTAAAATAATTACCAATTACACCCCTGGTTATAGATCATACCGCCTGATGGATATCTTGAATCAGGTTGGAGACTAGGACTACAATTATCAAAGTCAAGTTATAAGTGCTACACGGCTACAGTATAAAGTACGCTTTGCCTCTTGTATGTACTGTATATCTGTCCTCCATTTTTAGGGCACAAGCACTATGACATCAGTCATACGTCATCATAGTGTGTAAAGGGCCCCACTGTTTTCCTAAGGATTTTTCCCTCACCATTTTGAGCTTTTCTCATGAAATCTCATGAAAATTGGCAAACAGCTTGGAATCTGCTCCCATTATGATGCCTGAGAGTCTGGTCCCCTCACACAAGATTTAGCTGCATAGCCCATACACACTTGCAAGTATGCACGCGAAACCTGGTACACATTTAGAGCCCATTGGCCAAACAATTTTCACATTGTATGTCCTGGGCTCAACTCAACAGGAAGTAAGTTATTTTGTTTCATTTGCCAAAACGCACCCAAATTAATTTGATACACTATTCCTAGGAAAATGTATGCGATCGCCACCAAACGCGGCCTATGTGATCTAAAGACATTGAGGATGCAAAATTGCAGAGGGGGTTTTGATATCTCAAACGGGTCAGCCATGATGATGCCTCAAACTTATATGCAGAAAAGTAGTTAAGAACTTTCTATGGGACATCATATTCGATCACCACCAAACCGCACCTATGTGATCTAAAGACATTGATGATGCAAAGTTACAGTGGGATTTTGATATCTCAAACTTATGACAAAAAGTGGTTAATAACTTTCTGTGAGACATCATATTGAGTGACATCACATTCAGTGACATCACACTGAGTGACACCACATTGAGCGACTTGCAAGTGTGATGCTTTTTTTCAGCATCTGGGGCTTTTTTGAGCTCTTAACATTAAATTCCCCTCTTTTCTAAAATTATGTCATAAATTATGTCATAATGGTTTTGGGATATCCCCTTAAAATGCATGCCCGCTGTGTTTCTGGTGTGCCTGTGTGTCGATGGCGCAGGGTGCTTGGGCCCGCTCATTGTTGCTTGCAACTATATTATTTATTTATATTTGTTCCATTAAGCACAGAGAACCTGAGATGGTCAAAGAGGAAAACGCTACAATATATGAGTCTGAGAGCAACCTCTGTGTAATGGGAGCCCTTTGATAGAAGAGTGGGATGCCCTCATCCAGTCAGCTATAGAATATGACCTCAGTGAATGTTTCCGTTTGGTACTAACACAGTAAGTGGATATGCTCATAACTTCGAAAAAATCTAAAATAGTTACATTTCCCATATAGACTCCCATAAAATTGGGAAAATTGGCAAAATTGCACTGCAGAAGATTAGAAAAATGTCTCCTGATCGATGCCTTTAGGACCACAGGATGCCATGTCACAAAGCTAAAATCATCTCAGACTGATTTCTTGAATATGACAATGAATTCTCTGTTCTTTCTGTAATCAAATAGCCTCCACAGGCACCGGATCCCGATCCAATAGAGTACCTTGATGTGGTGGAATGGGAGATTTGCATCATGGATGTACAACTGACAAATCTTAGGCAATTTTTAAGAAATCTTAAGGCAGTTCTGAAGGTAAAAAAGCATCCGACCCAGTACTATCAAGGTGTAACTAATAAAGTGGCTGGTGAGTGTATATAATGTGACATATTCTTGTAATCAAAGCAGTAGCAAAATATATAGAACAATCAATGAATCCAGGAAAACTTTCAGGGAACAAAAGTCATTAATTTTAATAGATGTTTAAAATAGATACTAAAGCTTAGCCGGTATTCATTGTAGGAGACTTTGCAAAATATCTTTCTTGTTATGGTTGTGTCTTGATGATTTAGCTCAGTAGTTCCTTTCCATGTGTAGACAGTCATGCAATTATGAAAATATCCAGTCATTCCTAAATAACAGGCAGGATAAAAAAATTTGTTCTTCCTTTGTTAAAGAAGTTGGTATTAAAATTTATTATTACTGGATAACTGTAGATAAAAATGAAGAGTAGGTAAACCAGAATCAGCCACACTTGATGGCTTTCCATGTAGAGTAGGCATAAAAAAGTCTGTACGCTCCTGCTAAATGTACGGGTTTTTATGATTTAAAACAAAATGAAAAGGAGATAAATCCTGCCAGGAAATCCTTTTTCTGATCTTTTTTGATAAAATCAGTTTTCCTGTAGGATTTTCTTGACACCTTCATGGTTTTATCTTACTGTGGAAGCCATGAAGAAGAGCTTGTAAAGCACATGCAGGATTTCCTTAATCTATCACAGGGGTGCAAACGAATTTCCAAAACATTTGATGTACTACATAACACTGTGAAACTACAATGACATCACCAAGAACAGGATGTCCCTGCACAACTGAGGAAAGGAAAAGATAAACTTTCTGTTATAAATGTATTGCATTCGAAAAAAAATCCAAAAGTTTTTCCAAAATGCAAAATATTCTGGTCTTATGAGACCAAGGCATGGTGGATATAGCAAAATTGGAGAAAAAAAGATAGATTATTAACCAATGAACATCCCTGGTGATTTATGTTCGTAGCAGCATCATGCTACCGGCCTGCTTCTCCTTAGCAGGGACTTCATCTCGTCATCTCATCTACAAACCAAACTGTCACAAACCATCAATGAAAAAATGAAGATTTTAAATGATTGGAATTGGTTAAAAAACTGTCCTCATGGGGATATGAAAGGAGGATGCTGAACTGTGAGACTACTGATCGGACAGTCCCAGGTTCAAATGCCAGCATCACCATGTTGCCACTGTTGGGCCCTTAACTCTCACTTGCTCAGATGTATAATGAGATAAAAATGTAAGTTGCTCTGGATAAGGGTGCCTTCCAATTGCCGTAAACGTGGGACCACTACTAACGCTGGTAAGCAATCGAAAAGCTTGCTATAAAATCCCTCATCGCATGAGTTTTGAGCATTAAGAATTACATTGCAGATTACAATTAGATTTTAAAATATGATTAGTAATAATACTGTATAAATATGACTATTTAAAAAGAATTTTTACCAAGTCCAAACAGTAGAATAGAAATTATTATATACAATATCACCCAAGTCATTTTGAATAGCAGGATATACAATTGTCACTAGTGAAAAATATAATTCTGGCTTAAACTAAATGACTGGTGGCTTGAATATGAGTTCTGATTAGTAAAACTGTATTTAGCCTGTAATTTTTGTACAAGGCTGCAAGAAAATTGCATATTCTCACTACTCACTGGGGTGTGTATAACAGGGCGTGGGCACAGAAGCACATCTCAGCTATAAATCTGATCGAAGCTTGTGTTGCACAGGATTGTGTCTGGTTGTGATTGAGAGGCAGATAACGAACCGACCTCTCAGGGTATGGAAAGCGCCTTTGCAGGTGGGTTACTGTAAGAACTGTTTAAATGACCACATTTCATTAAAATTGAAAGTCAGTATATTGACTACCAGTAATTATTACTATTATAATTATTAGTAATAACAGAAATAAGAAAAATGTAAACGTTAATTCATAGAAATAGAATTGTTATAGTTAAATGCAGCATATTTTTGGTTAAACTTTTAAATACAATTAGTTTTTGAATTTTCAAAGTGCATTCAACTGCACGCCAAATAAGTTAAAATGAAAGTTTTTAGTTTAGTTTTAGGCTTGCTTTACATCATATTTGTTTTATGATAAGCCATCCTTCATTAAAAAGTTAGTATGTTGACCTTTTCCTCTACTACTACTACTACTACTATTACTGTATATTACAATACTAGCCTATTATATTATAATACTACCCTAATGGCATTTACTGATCACTGAGAATCCCTGTAAATGAAGCGGCACGTGCTGTTGGCGTTGGTGGCAGTGCTCAGCACTACAGTTCTGCGCAACCAATGCAACGCAACGCAATAACGGTCTCTGCGGATGCGCGCGCGGGCTCTACACTAACGCCCATCCTCACGCGCGCTTCTGAACAGAACTCTCCTCCACGAGCAACCACAGTTAACCGCGCGTTCCAGCTGCACCTCACGGTCTCCGTGGCCGAGATAAAGCCGCCAATCTCCCTTGATCTGACTTTTCACTTGCTGCGCGAGGTGCTGGATACTGTATGGCCCGGCCTGAACAATTAGCGCAACAGGCAAGCAGCAACCGCAAACTTATGCACTTTTTCGGAAAGTGAAAGGTACAAGTTACTACATCAAGTTCATAGATTATATTGTACCTCCTACTGATATGTCAATCTATGATCTGCCTTTATAGCATTCACTGAATCAGTGTGATGAATTTGTATATAACTGTGTTACACGGGAAACTGTGTTAAATAATAAACAGAAATATATATTCATATTCTTTTATTTCACACTCACCCCTATTCACCTCAGCAGTCATCATACTGTATTTAATAGGTGTCAATTTTACAACTTTGGAATTATTCTGTCTATTCCAAAACACTGATATTAAGTTAATGTAATATCTGTTTCATATACGCATATTGTGGGCATATAACACGTTTCTTTACAAAATCAGCTAAATTCTTAATAAGCAAACATGATTTGGGACAAACTTTCCCATATAGGACAGACATTTTACTTAGGTGTATTGAGCCAGGAAAAGGAGAAAACATGCCGAGGAAGACCATCCGAGCTTTGAGTGGTAATTCCTGCACTGGGGGTGGTGGACCCCTGAGAGAGAGTAAAAGAGAGAGAGAAAATATGCTTTAAAAATGGGGCCAAATTGTATGGTGTATAATTTGAATAATGTATGTTAATTTGACCAACAATTTGACGGCTCTGCAATGCTAACTTAATTTCCATTAATGGACAGAAATATCAAAGTGTGCAAATTTCTTTTTGGCTATGCAGTATATCAGCCACTAATCAGCCATAACATTAAAACCACCTAATTCAGGGTAGGGCCCCTTAGTAAGGCCAAAACAGCTATGACCCATCAAGTCAGGTGTGCTATGGTATCTGGCACCATTACACTAGCAGCAGATCCTTTAAATCTTGTAAACTGTCTGGTATGTATTTCTCCAGCACAACGAACAGATCTTAGATCGTGAAATTTGGAAATCGACGTTATCATATTCTTCAACATGTGTGGCAATGTGCATTATCCTGCTGAAAGAGGCCACTGCCATTAGGGAGTTCTGTTTCTAAAGGCGTTGAGGGATTTGGTCTACTGCAATGTTTTAGTAGGTGGTGGTACTTGCCAAAGTAACATTGATATGAATACCAGGACGGAAGCCTTTGCAGCAGAACGTTGCTCAAAGCATCACACTGGATGCATGCCTATGACACATTGCCTTCTTCCCATAGTTCATCCTCGTGCCATCTCTTCCCCAGGTAAGTGACACACATGCACCTGACTGTCCACAGGCACTTCTGACATTGGACAGCGAGCTGTGATGGGTTATGTGTTCTGACACATTTCTATCATAACTATCACAACCTTTTTCAGCAATTTGAGCTGCAGAAACTCTTCTGTGGGATGAGACCAGATGGGCTTGTCTTCGTTCCCCACATACAACACCGAGCCTTTTGTGCCCATTGCCCTCTGTGTAAATCGTATAGCTATCAGAATTTGGCCCTTGTCAAAGTTGCTCAGATGCGTATACAGTGGCCATAATTCGTTCCAGAAGCAGGGTCATATATCAGAACACAATTTCCCATAAGAAATAATGGAAACTCAAATTATTAATTCCACAACCCCAAAAAATAAATACATGAAAATAATTAATACAAAATACTGTATAAAGAAAAAATTAATCTGCACTTTGAAAAGAACATCTAGCGGACAGAGAAGTGTTTCCGTTAGAGAGAGACTGTGTGTGTGTGTGTGTGTGTGAATGCAAGAGGAAGAGTGTTTTCTTGCTTTAAACATAATTTTGTGTGACAACATTGTGTGTGAAGGAGAGAGGAGGGGGGAAGGAGTACGGTGTCCAATGTCGAGTCCGCACACAGACACAAAGTGCAGGCTGACAGAGAGAGAGAAAATGGACCTTTAACCTCTCTAATGAGACTTTCTTTTACTTTACATGCGCGCACACACGTGTGTTATAATAAACAGTACGCATGCTGTACACACACGCATACCAACACAAAATAAAAGATGTTTTACACGCACACACGTGGTCACAGTGTTATAGTAAACTATAGTAGATGTTGATTATACCAGTAGGTAAGACTGAGCAGGGGAGACAATTCAATACCCACAATTCCGCAGTTGTGATCACGTGACGGTGATCACGTGACAGATCAAAACAAGAAGCGCATGTGTGCTACATAACACTCGACTTGCTCGTTTTTCAAGTCAAAATGTATTTAAAATTTTTGCTTGTCTTGTGGAACACTCGCAAACTGGGTTACTTGCAAACTGAGGTTCCACTGTACTGTGGAACCTTGGATTAACTTGGTAAGGTAATATTGTCTGCGAGCGTTTTGCGAGACGAGACATTTTTTAAAATAAATTTTATCTTTGAACGAGGTCTTGACATACGACTAGTACGCATGCGCTTTGTTCGCTGAGCTTCCGCCAGCCATGATTCTTTTCAAGGGTAAAATGCAGGTTAATTTGTTTTATTTTTATATTTTGTATAAATTATTTTTATATGAATATTTTTGGGTTGTGGAAGGAATCATTGGAGTTTCCATTATTTCTTATGGGGAAATTTGCTTTGATATATGAGTGCTTTGATATACAAGCACACTTCCCGAATTATGCTAGCAGTCCAAGCTTTAACTGTACTTGTCAATTTTTCTTGCTTTAAACATATCAAAACTGAGAACTAACTGTCTACTGGCTGCTTAATATATCCCACCCCTCTACAGATGCAGTGGAATTAAATGATTAACCGTGTCACTTTTCAGTGGTTTTAATGTTAAAACTGATTGGTGATTATATAGTATTGATAAATTTTTTAATTTATGCCATGTATTTGTTTGTGTGTATCGGAGGTATGTGTAGTGTATTATTGGCTTACCTCTGTGGTTGCATTTTCTGGAGCGCTGGGAGCTGTGCTCGTAGTTGGTGTGACTGCAGATGTATTCTGTGACACGCTGGTGGTTGTTGTTTGGGCAGGAGTGAAAGTGGTTGGTGGTATGTTCTGTGCTGGTGGTGTGTTTTGTGCTGGTGGTGTGTTTTGTGCTGGTGGTGTGATTTGTGCTGATGGAGTGTTTTGTGCTGGTGGTGTGTTTTGTGCTGGTGGTGTGTTTCTGTCCAATGTCTGGGCAGGGTTTGGACCAGTAGTCAGTTGAGGTGTGCTCTCCACAATTAATGGGGAGTCTGGAGTCAGGATAGGACTTTGCTTGACAGGGGAGGTCTTTAATCCTTCAGACTTTTGAGTATGATCAACGACATGTGCATCATTAACCACTTCATTAACATGATCCTCCTCCTCATCACTAGCTTCATCATCATCTGCAGACCACAAAGTGTTACATATAAATATAACCAAAATTAGGCAAACACATTCTCAAACACCATCAACTAAAAGTTCCCAAATTATAGTATCATCATGGTATCTTAGGACGCACTTGCTATAAATGTCAAAAACTGACACACACACACACACACACACACACACACACACACACACACACACAAAAAATTCTACCCATTGTTAGATTTTAATGATAAGGGTCATTAAACAAAGCCTTTCTTAAAATGATGAATTTCTATATTTTCACTGAGAATTTCAACTTTTTTGTTGTTTCAAAAAAGTTTATTTTTTTGTCAAATGTGACCTGTGGTTGGCCCTTAAATGGGATCAAGTACAGCAAACTACTCAACGGGGTATAAGTAAACTGGTTACTGTACTACTTCACAAGTACAGTTTTCAAGTATCTGTACATTACTTTAGTGGGTTGATTAGTATTTTTTTTACCTCACTAAATCCTGTAACAAGTGTATGAACTTTCTACTTCACTACATGGTACTGCATTTCTGCATGGTGGTGCGTTAAATAACGTACGTGGAGTATTTGAAGCTGCCGTATCACAGGTAGAAGCATGTAATATACCTGCTGACTATTATACATAATTAACCACTCAGTCGTGTAGCAGGTGTTCAGAAATCAGAAGTGTAGTTGGCAGAAGACGATGACAAAACTGCACGTTGATTGAGAGAGTGTGAGAGAGAAACTCTTACTATGATTAAGGCTACTGTGAGCTACTGCAAACTCAGTACTTTTAATACATAGGTAAATCTGAAGATAACTACTTCTGTACTTTAACTCAAGTAGAAATGTACTGTAAATGGTGGACTTTCACTTTTACTTCAGTAATATTTTACCTAGGGTATTTCTACTTTTACTCAAGTATTGAATTTGTGTACTTTACCCACCACTGTTATTTACCGACGTGTACAACTGGAAAATCAATTTGTATGCATTTACTTATAATTTACTGTTATCATTAAAATACATTTGAAATTGTTATCCAATACCCCCATGGAAGGATATTGGTGACCTGTCAAGAATTAAAGAAATGTGGTAGGAAAAAAATCGTGTTTAGAATTCCCTTAAATGTTTAGTCAAGTTTGATCATGAAAAAAAGAGTAGAAATTATGGCTCTTTAATCGTGAAAGTAAGCGCATTTCCACCTGCACAATGTGACAGCTAAACGTGGACTAAATAGCTGTGTGACCATAAGAAAATCAGTTTTTAGTGAAGTTGATCAGAAAAAAAACCTGAACATAAAGATTAGTCTTTGGACCAATGAAGAAAGGTCATGTGGTCTGTGATGAGTCCAGATTGAACTTATTCCAGAGTGATGGGCATGTCAGAGTGAAAAGGGAAGCGCATGAATGCACACCCATCATGCACAGTGCCCACTGTACAAGTCTCTGGAAGCAGTGTTATTATCTGGGATTACTTTAATTAGTCAGGTCTAGTCTCAGCAGCGTTATATGACAATACAATGAAGTCAGGTGACTATCTGAATGTACCAGGTTATTACATCAGTGCATCTGTAAAGCCACATTCCAGGGGTTAACCAAGTTTCATCTAGCTGAAATTGTGAAAAGGGAATTCCGGAAGCATGAGGAATCACCTTCAGACATGAACTGCCTGTCTGAAACCATATCTTAATCCCAATAAAAGTATGGGATTTTAAGGAGTGGTTTGGGTCTTGACCAAAAAGTACTGCAACTCTGGATGGAAATAAGTGTTGTGACATTGCACAAGGCTGTCATGGGGAATACTGTACATGTACTTGTCAAAGCTAAAAGCAGTCCAAAGAAATATTACTTCACATGGCAAATGCATGTGAAGTAATATCACTATACTCATCATAAATTACCCATAACAAGCCTACTGAACGGGGAACACAATTTTTCCCAATTAGCTTATGTTGTTTGAATGCTTAGTATGTTATTACAGAGACAGACAGTCAATTAAGAATATCACAAGCAAAGTCTTCACATCATTATGTGGTAGTGGTAGTCATTTCTTAGCTGCACAATATTTAATAAAAAATTTAGTTGTAGCTACTTTAGTGTTTCTAATCCTAATATTTGACAAGGGCTCACCAGGCTAGGAAGCACTTTTCATTTACATTATGTTCTCACATATCACGGCTTCTGAGTTCTTTTAGCTATAATTATTCAATCATTTTTGATTTTGAAAGAATTTGAAAGACATCTTTATCTCATCTTATTATCTATATATAATAATAACTGTAAAGTTGGTGTGTCTGTACATTGAATATATTTGCCACAATATAATTTGGGGGGATGTCAGATGAGTAATAGAACACATCAAAATGGTTTTTGAAATGTTTGTCTGCCTGTTCGTTTGGGCACACATCACGTAAAAACTACGAAACAAATTTTAATGGGGTTTCACATGTAGATTTGGTAACATATAGGCTTGAGGCAACATATAGGCTTTATTTTATTGCAATCAGCCCACGGGAAGGGAAGATATGCAACTTTGAAATTTAAATGGGAAACGCCCTTATAAAAAATAAACCTTGAAAAAAATATCATTAGGTCATCTCAAAATTCAACAGATGGCGCTGTACATTTTTAATCCGCACTTATGAGCATGCACTTGAAATCTACTTAATAAACGCGATCTCACAGCTTAAGTCCGCAGCCTTCATGGTAACACGTAAACAATTTAGTTCATTCCAAAATTCAACAGATGCCGCGTTTGAGTGTGCAACTAAATTCCACGTGAACGAAGTCGCGGGCACATCTACTATTTAGGTATAGTTTAATATTTAACTACATTATTCAGAATAAACAGTCCTAAATTAATACAAATAAAAATACAAAGGACTTTACAACAACTGAAAAATACTGAATTAATTATTAATGTAATAACCTGGTCATTTATTTCACATGAAAATTATGAGCCTAACCCTGACCAACTGAAGCAACCCCAGATCATAACATTGCCTCCGGAGGCTTGTGCAGTTTGTACTACGCAGAATGGGTGCATCACTTCATGCACTTCCCTTCTTACCCTGACACACCCTTCACTCTGGTGTATGGCCAATCTGTATTTATCAAACCACATGATGTTTTTCAATTGTGGATTACCCTTCAACAATTTTACAGTCTTTTAAGTCATATACAGCGGTTACCTCCAATAAAGTCAATTTTAAGGATGGCCCTCCTCTCAGGCTCAAAACTAACAGTAAAATGATCCATTTTTTCATAGCCACACTCCAGCTTCTCCAAGTAAGATGTGTTTTTCCCCTCTGCTATCCTTGAAGAGAAAAATAAAACATTGTAAAGGATAGGAATTATGCATAACTATGTTAAATCCTTCTGTGTTTACTCACTTATGTAGCAGAGGCTTCGTATTCTGTTAGAGAGGGCAAAGGGGGACACACAGCATTTAATACAAGAAGTAGTTTCATTCTGGCTTAAAAAAATTAAACTGAAACTGAAAGAGCTCTAGCTCCAAACGTAATATAATGAGTTAGATTTAATTTGAGCAAAATCTAACAATAGTAATTAATTGTGAAAAGTGATCACAATTTAAAAGTGATTTAACAAAAGTTTATCTGTGACCTGCAGAAAGATGGCCATCTCTGGTTCCTCCATGGTTTGGATTCCTGTCTCCACCAGCTTTGCACTCTTGTCCAGGTGGTCTGTATACCTGTGCAAATAAGGAAATAAATAATAAATATGTGTGTGTGTGTGTGTGTGTGTGTGTGTGTGTGTGTGTGTGTGTGTGTATGTGTGTGTATGTGTGTGATAGCCGTTAGAGCAAAGGTAAGTGGACAGCTGAACATCATAGCCTTAAAAATTCCCTTCATTGTACTTAAGTGGCACTAATATGTTCCAGCATGACAATGCCCTGTTCATAAAGCAAGGTCCATAAAGAGGTGAAAGATCTTGAGTGGCCAGCACAGAGCCCTGACCTCAACCTTGCTGAACACCTTAGGAATGAGTGCCAGGCCTTCTTGCCCACCTCGGAGGAATATTTGTCATTACAGTGGGAGCCACGCCAAATAGCCGCGACCGTGTGACTGAAGTGCGAATGGCGTACGGCTGCCCTCTGCACGCCG
>JAQMYK010000018.1:9893051-9904464 GCA_030014345.1 Clarias buthupogon | reverse complement strand
CCATCTCCACATCATTGCATTCAGTTTTTATTCACAATTTGTTTAGTGTCCCAACTTTTTTGGAATCCAGTTTGTATATTTTCTTCTTAAAAACAGTTGACTGTATAGTCAGTGTTTAAGATTTAATAAATTAATATGTCTGTATGTTGCATAGTCTGAAGCAAATACTTGAATATAATATAACTCATTTTAAGTTAAAACATTTTACTTCGTTTAATTCCATTTCTAAGGGCAGCTGTGTTGATTTGATGTAACTCTGAAAATGGGGAAATAGATTTAGGAATAATACACCAGGTTGACTTCTGTTGGTATTTTATCTCTTGATAGACATGCTCCCTATTTACTCTGTCGAGAAAGAATGTTGTGCAAAAATAGTAACACTGGATGGTGTACTGTTCAATTTGTAGAAGACATTTGTTCAGAAAAAAATATCATGAAATGAGATCTGTTAAATACTTAAAGTTGCATCATTACAGCCATGTTTAATAGTGAAAGTACAGTAAGAGCATTTCCACACACACACACACACACAATGAGATGGGAACTCACAGGGTTAGGACTAAACAACTGTGTCCATAAGGAAACCACTTGGTAGTGAAGCATATTGGACAAAAATGTGTCAAATTACTAAAAAGCATAAGAATTGGCATCAGAAAAAATTCTTGTTCTAATTAGTCCAGATTGAGCCTCTTCCAGAGTGATTGGCACATCAGGGTAAAAAGAGAATCTTATAAAGCGATACATGCTGTACAAGCCTCTGGAGGCAGTGTTATGATATGGGCTCAGCAATGGTATTAGGCAATAAAAAGAAGTCAGCTGACGACCTGAAAGTACTGAATGACCAGGTTATGAAATCTATGTTGTTTTCTTCACTGGTGTCACAGGCATATTTCAGGATTCTAACTGTGTGAGTGGTTCTGGGAGCATGGAGAATACTCTCACGCCATAATCAAAGCTAAAGTTGGTCAAAAAAAAAATATCTGTATACAGTATATGTGTTTTTTTTTTTTTCCAAAAACCAGACAGTCAATACAATATGAATGCAATTTTTTGGTTTTAAAATGTGTGTTTATTTTATTTTTTGTTATTATGGAGACTTTTGTCATAGTCTGTGTGTGTATACATGCTCCCCATTCTGATGTTTAAATCACATGACATTTATTTACATGAATATATGTATGGATTTGCAGTTTTATTGGGCCCTAGGCATTTCCCTTAAGGCCATGAAACATTGACATATTTATATATAATGACTTGATTCATTTTGAAATATATAATATTTCATTTTATTTTTTCTTTGCCTGTGGATATGAAGAGGGATATTACAAAAAGTGATTTTCATTTTCTTGATTAAGCAAATGATTCATTTATTTTAGCGGGATTTTCTTGACATATTGCCAGGGTCTGTCGGTCACTGCAGAGTTTTACTTTAAATGAATGTCAGGTTTTCCCCCCAAAAGTCCTTGTGAACGCGACCTTACAGAATCTCCACAACAGCACAGTGAAATAGTGTCTCAGAACAAACCACACGTGTTCATTAATTAAAACATGACGACATGAATAACCACAAAACATCATGAAATAATGATTTATCTCACTACCTGAAATATGTCATTGGCACATTTCCGGCAGAGGTTGTGTTGACACGGCAGGATCACCACCGGCTTGGTGAACATCTCCAGGCAGATCGGACAGATGAGCTGCTTCTCCAGGTTGTCCATGCTGTTGCGCTTTCAGGAACGCGATTGTTCAAGACACAAACTCTTGACTCAAAACGTGATAAATGGCTGTAAACGTTGTATTTTTTTCCTCTTTTACCGGCAGCAGCGGCCTAGTTCTGGCTCCAAGTTAACCGTGTGAATAGTGCCGTGTCACTGCGTCTCTCACGCGCTCAAACTTCTCCTCCCCCTCCCACGGTGTCACGGCGCGCGCTCTGTTTTTAGCACACACACACACACACATCTACTCTGTCATGTCTGCTTGACCATATATGAAAAGTGAGTGCTTAAGGCCAGCCAAAGCGTGACATCGCCCCTTCCTTCCACTTACGAAGCACTGGAGCAAGAATTAAAATGTCATTCTCAATGAAACAAAACCACACCATAGGCTTATTCTGCAGGAAAGGTGGAATTTGGGTCATAGAAAACTCCTGAAATGTATTTCTTACTTTACACATAAAACCTCATTAATAGCAATAACTTACTTCTACACTTTATGAATCCACGAAAAGTTAAGTATTTACATGAATGCATTTTTATACATTCAATAACAGGTGTTACTCCTCTTCCTGGTAACGCCATTGACAATTTAGAGAAAAATCATAACTATTTATAAAGTGGCTTCCAAGTGCAAGACCACATGGTTTTCAGTTATGTGAAAATCAATTAAGTATTAAATATTAAATATTAATTCTTAAATGCAGTCAGTTTTTATGTCCAATTTTTGACAGTTATATTTATAAAATGAGTAACACCAATGACAAACTTTAAAGCCTCATATAAAATTCCTAAATAAATTATGACATTTATAAACAAATGAAGAGAGATATCTGACATAGCTTCATCTAGTGACCTAGGATGCAGGAAAAATTGTATTTCAAAATATATTTTTTTGTGTAACACCAATGATAGTTTGGGGTGACTGATATTTATTTCATATTATTAATTATAACATAATTATGTATATTATTGCGAATCAGATTTATTTAATGAAAAAAATAGATAAAAAGTATATGATCCCACTTTTTTTTACTTTTTTATACTGTACAAGAAATGTGTCTGTTATGTTAATTTAAATTATTTTGGCATCAGCAAATATTTTCACCACTAATACTTTAGTGGACAGTACTTTCTACCATTTTTGTAGAATAATCCAATTTTAGCCCTGAAATATGTTACTCCACATTCTGTATTTAGATTTTTTTTTATTTATTTTAATGAATGGAAATGAACTACTTTTACCAGGGGGTTTTCCATAACGTGGGGTCCAACGTCTAAGACTACTAGTGAGAATCCTTTTATGTTGCATTATTTTCTAATTCAGAACAACAGGTTTTTATTACAAAGTGTGTTATTAAAAACTGCTTGAGAGAAAAGTAGAGTATTTATAATGTATTCATGTTTCAACACATGCTTAAATAGAAAAATATATCCTTTTGTACAGAGCAGTTAATATGGTCAATATCAGACATTTGCTACAGTATAAAGGACCTGGAAATAGTGAAGAATCTTGAACATTTTTGCTATTCTCTGTGAAACTTAATTACAGACCTCATTAATATGAAATTATAGACAGGGGGCAATGTTAACCAAACACAGCACCATCAGTAACCATCCACTAAAAGCTCTAATGCAATAAAAATTTTAGCACTTCATATAAGTGCTTGACCATTAACTTTGTAGTGACATAGATTATGTCTCTAAAACTTCTTACAAAAGCAAAAAAGGTAAAATCATTAATAAAAAAAAAACTGTTAAAAAATACATTCAGATTAGTTTATGATGGTTGTAGTAACACTTTTATCTTAAACCTAGGAGTGAATAAAAATTACTAGTGAATGATGATAAGGAGAAAGTCAAATTGAACACATGTTGAAGAAATTACTGCAAAGCATTAAAACACAAGATCAAATTATTGTATGTATGCCTTAGTGTATTGTAATGATTTTTACAGGTGTAGCCTTTGACTTATTTTACTAGTGTTTAGGTCTAAATGAAATCTTCTGAATTTTCCTACTTATAATGTCACTGAAATGGATGTTGAGTTAAGTGAGAATTTCCTAGCTAATTGTGGAGTGCATTCATTTTGCAGAATGCACACTCATTTCCAGCCCCAGTCATCAGATTGGCTGTGTTTTGACCGCACTGCATTTTCAGAATAACAGAGGGTGAGAGGAGTATCAAATGACATGTTAAACATGTTTTATAATAACAATGTGTTTATGGATCATGTAAATATGTAAAAATTGTATTATCAGTTATATATTTCAGTAAGTAAATTACCGTACTTGATTCCTTCCAAGGATAACCATGGGCATTTGCATGGGCCCCCACATCAAAGCAAAAATGAGGAGGTTTGAGGATCTCATAACAATACTGAGTGTACTGAGTGTACTAAGTGTGTGTTCTGGAGTTAAATCTGTAATCCCTCTGCTGTAATATGGGATGACCTTGATGACGACCAGACTTTTTCTCAAGTAGAAATTTAAATGGATGACTTCTACTTTTACTTGATTATTGTTTTACCTGAGATATTTCTACTTTTGCTCAAGTTCAGTGTTTGTGTACTTTGCCCACCACTGATTGTGGATGTAATGTTGAGTCGGGGTCTTCTCTGTGTTACACAGCAATTGATAAACAACCTTTCATTACAACCTTTATACTTAGTCCTTGTTTCTTTCTTTGAGTAATATTGTTTTTTACTTCATATGAAGAGGAAAACGTTACCTAGTATTGCTGTAGATGTAACACTGTGTTACTTCTACACCATATTCACATTTAATCTAATTTTTAAAAGCTTTAAAATTGGGCTCCTGAATGAGGCAGTAGAAACATATTCATTTAATTGTTTCAGAGATTGAAGTTTTAAATCCCCACAATGCCACATTGAAGAGAATTCAAGATTTCACACTCCTTTAATTGTTACTTTGTTCCATTATTTCCTACCTACTGACTTGTGGTTTACTAATTATCTGACCAATTAGCTCACATGCTAGAGCAGCTTGTTCTTGTTTGTCTTCAGCTGGTGTCATCAATTCCTTCATCTTCACATTCCTTGTAACTGTAGTGTGTGTTTCATTATGGCAAAATGTTGATGTGAATTTACTCTCTATATAAAAATATTAAAAGAAAGTTAAATGTAAAAAAAAGTTTAAAAAAAGTTAGAAAGTTAAATGTAAAAAAAAACTAAATAATATGAAAAGAATGTAAAAGTAACATAAAAGGCAAATAAAAGCTAGTGAAAGGTAAATCAATGGTAATTAAAACTTCTTTTAGGTTTTATTTACAGTAGCACTAGATGAGCTTAAGGGACAATTTGAAACTTGGTTTATTTGACATTCAGGGATGTACGTATTGGACACATGAGTGTTAAACCATGACCTATTTAACTTTTTATTTTATTAATTTATTTAATAGGCACCCCGTCAGGCCATGCCAAAATGGTCTATTTTGTAAAGCAATGTTTTATGAAAGTTTCAATAATAGAAAAAACACAACACAAACACAAAAAAGAAATAAAAAAAATGAAAGCAAAAGAACAGCTGATCACAAGATGTTGACAAGAGGACATCAATATTATATATATAATGATAATAAAATATGAGTACTGTAAGTACCACACCTCAGATACTGTACCTTACAATGACCAGGTGCCAAAAAAAATAAATCAAGGCAGTTAAATAACTAGTTAAGAGCATAATCATCTTAGTCACCCAGCAACAAGTTTATTATACTGTTTGGGTTGTAACTGAGAAAAGGCCCCCCACAATAAAAAAAAAAAAAAAGCTCTAGTCGCAATTCATGTGCAAAACTGGTGGGGGGGCACAAACAAACCAACCTCCATAACTCTGGTTATGGGTGGAAGTCTGGGCATAATTCACTACAATTACCAGTAACAATAAGTAAATGTTATTTTATTTTTTTGTTTTCCTCAAATTATGAGGAACATGCTTCTGAAGATCATGGCTTCTCCGCAGCTTTCAGCCCCAGATGATTTTCTCATACTAACCTAATTGTATTGATATTGAATGTATTTAATAAATGCTACCTCCCATAGAAATGAAATATGAAATTCATATTGTTCAATTTTACAATTTAAATTTAAAGACATCAAAGGAACACACACCTTAATTTGTGTAAGCATATTTTATTGGGTACAAGATACTGTGGAGAGAAGCAGGATTAGCCAATTAAGCCGATTAGTGGTGAAAATTATTTCTTTCTGTTAGACAACTAGACTGTGAGCGTAGCATGGACATAGCAGCCTATAGTACCCGCGTTTTGCTGCAGGATGAGAAAAAATATTCCAGATTACGTGTATACGATTTTTCCTTTATATGATAAAGAAATGTCCTTTCAATCGTGATCATCTCATTTTAAATCAGTTTGAGCAAAACTGCCATACAAGTTTTACTGAAAGGCTATAAATATGATAATACTGATTGATGGTAGTCATAAGTCAAGTCCTGTTCCTCATGACAATTTGGTTTACACCATTCCGACCTAGCATTCTGTAGAAATGAAATAGAATGATAGTCAGATATGTGATTTTATGAACTACCATGGTTGCTTGTCATTTGAACATTACACTGGTTCTACTGTAGTAAATGATGGCTGTATGACAGTGTTTTTTTATTGCACATACAGTAACACTACATGACACTGTTGGCAGGTCTTACCATGCACATTATCAGATATCTAGGTGTTTTACCATGGGCTTGGTGGTTAACTGAGGTTTGTAATAATCTAGCATATGACTAGCAAGTAAAATATATTGCTAATAGTACATTTTATTGTGTGTATATAAATCAGTAATATTCAGAAAATAAACAATTGTATACAGTTCTAATCTTTAATCAGGCGCACTGATTCTACACACCATCCACTCACTTACTCACTTTTACACATTTATAGAAAAGATTTAAGGTACCAATTGAACTCAATTACAGTAGATGCCCACATACTGTGAAGAGTGTGAGAAAAGAGAAAACCGGAAAAAGGTTATAGCTTGAAAGTCATTGTCTAAAAGTCATTTATTAAAATAAACATTATTGATTTTTATTAATTTTAGAATATCAAGCTAACATACATTGTATCCTAACTAACCAACTTCTTTGCATGTTTTTTTAAAAATACAGAATCCAATCTAAAGTTGTCCTGCACAGAGTACAGTATAAGGCTCTTTGAAGCTATACCAAACTTAACCTGACAGTCATCTAAGAAAAAAAATAACACTGAGATAAATTTCTTGTGTGCAAGAGTCATTACATTGAAATGCAAAACTGTAGAAAGTTCTAAAATTTGCTCTGGTTTATATCCCTGCTGAGTATTCAGTCAAGTTAACCAAGTACAAACATGAGTCAACTCACAAGTGAGTTCAATTTGACTTACGTCTGAGTCATTAACAGAAGTTACACGCCTGCAGCACCTTGAACAATTAATGCTTAAAAAAAGACACCAACAATACATTGTGTTTTTATTAAAACATATTTTCAATTGGGACATCAAAACATCCAGTTAAACCCTTGGAAATTATTTTATTTCCCATGAGTATATTTTATCTAGTGTAATACACATATTTTCTCAGTACAGAATAATAGTGACAATGTAATCAATACTGTTTCTTATTTGCATTTTGAAACACTCTTTCTGGATGTGAAAGTATAATAGCATTGTCCTGTTCGATTTAACAGAAAATCTCTGTGTAGAAAGGAGAGTAAAGTTTGCATAATTACCGGAATCAGCTTGAATTCCTCTTTTCTACATGGTAGGACACCCGATATTATTATTCAAATCATTTAACTAATCAATTAAGCAACAGAGCAACTGGCCAATGAGTGAAAAGTTAGACAAGTGTGCAAATGCCTACAGCACAGCTTGTCTCTCATCACATTACTGACAGGAAAAAGAAACTAGAAAAGTGTGGTGAACATGTGTGTGAAAACAGACTGGTGTGTGTATGAACAGGATGTATACAGGAAATAATCTATGTAAATGTGTAAAAGAGAGAGGTACCGATTCCTTTGAGGTATTAAGTCCAATACTTTTACAAACTGTGTTGATTGTAGACTATTTTTGGAGGGACAAAAAAAAAGGCACGGCAGTGGCTCTGAGGACGCAGGAGAGCTGGAGACTCCAGTAAATCTTCAGGTATGCCCTGTCTATGCATTTGGGTGTGTAAATGTGTTTTGTGTGCGTGTCCGTGTGCGTGTCCGTAAGCGAGTGTGTGCGCAACACTGTCTGTGTGGGTGCGACTTATCTGTGTGGGTGCGACTGTGTATGTCTGCACTAACTTTTTCATATCACCACTTTCTCCAGAGACCTGATAGGAAGGGTTATTGCTTTGAGGCCATTGCTGGGGCAACTGTTCCCACGACTTAGGGCATGTCCAGGTGGCACTGCAGCAGCATGGCAGTGTTCAGGGGGTCGGGGCAAGAAGACAGGGCAGGAGCGTGTGCGAGCATGACCTTTTTGCCACCCTGCATGGCACATCAATTGGCTAACCGTGTCCAGTGGAGATACAGTGTGCGCATGCATGCTTGCTTGCTCATCACGCCGTTTCAGTGAATACCATGTGAGAAAGATAAAGAAGAAGCCCAGAAACTTGAGGCTGGCGGCCAAGCCAAAGTAGACAAACCGAAGTGACGTGACATCATATTCCCAACACGATCCATGAACACCACAGTCCTGCTGCCAGAGCATACAGGTGGTGTCAATCACTGCGCCGAAATATATCGGGGTAGGAATATAGGCTGTAGAAGGACAGGAAATCCAAATATGATCATTTGTTTTACATTTACATTTGGTCATTCCAGTTAAATCATTTGTAACACTGATCTATTTTTTCACATTAGAGATTTGTGTATTTTTTTAACCCAAGCTCCGATAGTACAAAATAATTACTGTTTGTCAGTCCAGTAATCATCAGATCATTATACAGTAGGACCCAGCTATTACGAACACAGTGGTAAATTTGAAAACGTGACGGGTTTTCCCAGGTTGTCACTATGGTTGCATCGATCCGATACTCTGGATAGGTATCGACACCGATCCAAGCTTTTTGAATGGATCAGATATTGTTGATACAGTAAAAACTATAATAATTCTTATATGACCACAGTTGTTTACTTTAAAACATTGCCTTTAAAATAAAATACATTTAAATTACGTTCTGCTGCTTTCGCTGCAACACGTGAGTGTGACAGGGGAGTTTAGCGGAAATCTTTCACATGCGAAGTAGGTTACCTCAGCGCGCTAAACATGGCACTGATATGGAAATATTTTACTCTCGATACAGCAGCCAGTAGCACTGCAAACGGTAATATTTGCACGCAGGTTTCAAGAAGTGGAAGTAGTGTTTTGAATTACAATACCACAAATTTAATTAAGAATCTTCAGAAGCATCACACAAAAGAACACGAGGAGTTCAGATACCAGCAAAACACTGGTTTCCGTCACCTCATGGAGCATCTGGAACCGCAATATAGTTTGCCATCTTGAACATACTGTACTGTACATTTCTGAGACCGCGTTGCCTAAGCCGTCACATATTTCAGACCAATTAAAAGACGTTCGGTCCTTCAGCTTCTCCACAGGTATTTGGAGCTCCGACGTGTGCCCCATGTCCCTTCTAAGTTTAAGGGGCACACACTAGCAGGACGATTTCAGAGTCAGTTAAAGAAATGCTTGATGGATGGAAAATTCCTATATCCAAAGTACATGTGATTTTATGGGACATTGCCAGCAATATGAAGAAAGCGATTGATGATTTGAGAGTCCCTAGTTTGGGCTGTGTAGCTCACTCATTACAGCTTGTTGTTAATGAGCAGAAAAAATCCTACCAATGATGATCAAGTGAATCCTGAGGCAGGTTTATGTTGCTAGTGATGCCTATATTTATCTTGGTTGTTATATTAAAGTTTGATTTAGAATATTACTTTTTGGATTTTCATCAGAAAATAATTAAATGTAATAACTGCAGTAAATATGTAGTCGTATTGTAAAGATTGTGGTACAACTGTTGAAATTACTGTTAATTTTGCTACTGCACCATTCAGTTTTCTTTATAAAGTTGTCTGCCATACTGTAGATTGCATATCATGTATCTCTTTTTTTCCTCTTTTTCATCAGATTGGGGATTTCTTGCTATACCTAAAACAATTACTTTTTAATGACCAAGTGAACTGTATACATTCCTTAGTTTTGAAGGTAAAATACCCCCACTGATATCAGACTTGTATCGGTATCGGCTGATACTCAAAATGTTTGGTATCGGATCGGTTTTTAAAAAATGGTATCGTTGCATAGTTGCCACATATTTAATTTACCGTCACCTTAAATAAAAACGTCTTTATGCTTTACATCTGAAATATATTTCTGTCATACCGAGAGTTCTAAGAAGAACAAACTGCATTCCCAAAGCAAATGGTCTCTCCTGCTCCTCCACAGACCTACATGGAGACAAAGAACTGTAAACATAAATACCATTTTTCATTTTCTCAAGTTTGTACACTTCTAATAATAATTAGTGTTAAGTATACACACATATTAATGCCTACTATGGATTTAAACAATACATGTACAATCATGTAAAAAAAAAAAAAAGCCCTGTTAAAACAGAGAGAGAGGGAGGAAGAAATGTACCTCAGGGTGACTATGATGGCAGAAGGCTGTGCACAGGCAGTTATGAGTGTAACAATAAAGAGGAAGATGAGGAAGGTTATAAGCGTTCCACAGGTGCGCTCACACTTGCCGGCGAGCGCATAGCCGTTCTCGTTCAGATAAGTTTTTACAATGACCACTTGCAACTCATGATTCCCTCCAGATGGAGTGATCACCTGTCTGCTTTGTACACAAGCACAGTCTGAAAAATTCCTTATCTGAAAGAAACATACACATGCACACAATGTAAACTGCAGAAAAAATAAAAATAGGTTTCTTGCTTCTATAATGCACTACATGTATGCAGTTATGAGATAGAATTCTAAATTTCTTTCAAAGATGATGAGTTCAAAGATTCAGACACATTTCTCTTAACTATGCAGAATGTGAACATTCAAGCTAAATCATTTAGCGATCAAAACAATTGCTATATTCCTGGGTTTGAGTGTTTTGGTAGTGATACTACAGAAATGCTTATTCTGTTAAGAAAAACATGACTTGGTAAAACAGACTTGCTGTTTGACTGGAAGGGTAAATATGAGTTCGCATTCATTTAGCCTTCACTCGTTGGGGAACAATCAACACTTATTGAAAGAAAGAGATTACTCCTGAGCTGTCATTGGAGACACCACTGCAGCCAGCCAGACAGGGGTTAAAATATGTAATTCCATCAGAACCACACACAGGAGCATACTCATGGATCCGGCAACCACAATTAACATTACAGCCACCAGTTAGGTTCCGATGGGACAGAGTCAGTGTGGGCCTGCAAAGAGAGATGAAAACGAGATCAAGCCTTAATGTTGGGACATTTTGAAGACCTAATTTAGGACATGCTTATAAAGAGTTTAGAGAAGCAAAAGTTATTTGTAAAGCTTCAAATGCAATAGGATTTGAAGCATTTACATTACCAAGTTGGTTAATGTGCACCAAGGTAGTTTGTGGTTTAATTTTGGATGTTATATATTATACATATACAATATATATACAGCATGCATATATATATATATATATATATATATATATATCTATAT
>JAQMYK010000018.1:9878168-9891851 GCA_030014345.1 Clarias buthupogon | reverse complement strand
GATTTTCTGGTAACAAAATTGTGGCTAGTAAAAAGGCTGAATGGCTAGTGACTCCGGAAATCCACTAGCCACATTGGTCAGTGAGCAAAAAAGTTAATGTCAAGCCCTGGTATACTGGTACTGTGGAGAGGCTTTTTGTCAACCACTCTATTTCTTTAATGCTCATAACAGTGGAATGAATTAGTCAACTGTCGCATATCTATCACACAGAGACAGATTTTTTTTTACTACAAGTCATATGAGAATGTTCCCTCCATTCATTGGAGTGGGAACAACAAATGTAAATACAGGAATACAGAAAGAAGATCTGTGTCCTGAACTGGTCTATATTACTATGAAAGAATGTTATCATATTCTATTGTATCTTAAAATTTGTTAAGGCAGAGATTCCTTTTTTAAATAAACAATTATTAAAATAAACTGGCTGTCAAACACCACAATAATGATACAGTTCATAAACAACATACTGTACGTGTACATGTATTATGCTGCATAAGAAGTACAGCGCACAGAAAAAAAGTCTAATAACTCTATTGTTCTTACCCAGTAGTGTAGGGTATGTTGATTCCTCCTAGATTAATGCTCTCACAGCCAACAATGAAAAGTGTGGAGAAACAGAGCAGAGACACTCCGCTACAGATCATGGCCAGTTTGGCTGACTCTCTTGCTCCCAATTTCAGCTTCTTAATAATATACCCTCCCAGTACTATCCCAACACCGGCACTTGGCACAATTACCAAACCTACAGCAGGGGGTTGGAAAAAACAATACAAGATGGTAAAAACATACAGCACAGACAAAACACAGTGTGTTTGTGTTTATGTGTGCATGTATGTATCTGTATGTGTGCGATCAATCACCTGTGTAGATACTGGCACTAGATGCTGGAACCCCAAACTGAGACTCAATGAACTTAGGAATGAAAGTGATGAATGCTGTAACGATGGCACACTCTGCTGTGTACGACAAACTTACAAATAAAAATGTCACATTGCTTAAGATACGCAGGGCTGCCTTGGGCAAATCTAGAGGGATTAACAAAGTGATAAAAAGACAGAAAGTCAGATGCAAGAAAAAAAACCTTATTGAGCTATATTTCTATATATGCATTATAATAAAAAAAACTAAAATCAAACCAATGTCTTTGTCTAGTGTGATAATTAAAAACCTGACATGACACACAACCCTCAGTAAATTCTACTCTCTAGATGCAAAAAAAAGAAACATCTAATACATACAACATAATCTCTATACACGCAACACTGAACACTGCAGGCTGAAGATTTACCTTTGATGTCTTTTCCGAAGCCAATGGAGGAAGAAACAGCTTGGCTCTTTTCCTTCATCACCTCATCATCACTTGGTAGGTCCCCCACACGCTTTTTCTTTCTGCTGCTCTTCTTGTGGCGAGGGGGAAGCTTCTTTGGAAAGGCAAACATGGGGAATATCACTAGCAGCATAGCCACAGCACAGAAAAGAAAACCACTCCACCTGAAACAGATATTGGGGAATAGAGAAAAAGAGGGCAAGGAGGATAGGGATAGATCATAAAAGCAGGAAGCCACCCGATAAAGACGGAGAAAGAGATAGATCATGTTGTCAATAAGATCCCATTAGTACAAAAAGAAGGTAACAGAAAGATAGGTCTCAGGTTTTAAAAGCCAGGAATTACAACAAGAGTGAGAGTGAGGAGAAAAGAAATGCCGTTCATTTTACATATCTACGTGCAAAGACAGTGCCAAAAATAAAAAAATAAACCAAATAATATATTGCCATTCGCATTCATCCTTTTTTATGTAGGAATGCAAATTTAAATACAATTAAACAATTAAAATTTTCTGACAGCAAAGTGCAAAGTGATTCTGCAGAGTGTGAAGTGTTTAATCTAAAAGTAATATAACAGAAGAAAGGGGAAAAAAGTAGTAGTAGTAGAAGATGATGATATTTTCTTATTAAGTTTATATAACTTTAAGCTTGATTAAGCTTCCCATCGAATCCATCAAAGCTCGCCTTGTGGTTTCAGGAAGCCAGTCTCCTCTATTGTCTCCTCTATTATTAGTTAGATGTTTGTGTGAGATAGACTCCTATATGTAAGCGTGACTCCTTCCTCTGCCAGGGACCAGGAGCCATTGAATAGTATTCAGAAGCAAAGACTCCCAAATGAGCCCTGTTCTTAAGGCATTTACTGATCATTTACTGATCTCTCTCTCTCTCTCTCTCTCTCTAGATATAGATCAGTAAATGCCTTTACATGCACACTAGTATGATAAGATGGTCATTTACAGGGTTTAAATCATTTAATCATAATCTTAATTTTTGAAATGCACAAAGTTCTGTCTGCTGTGAAGCGAAGAAACCTATTGATGTTATAATCTGTAGCTGCATTTACAATGACAGTAATATTTTACTACTAGTATATTTCCAGCAGATTAAACGCTTCATAGTAGACAGAACCATTTCCAAAAATTAGGATTATGATTAAATGGTTTACACCCTGTAAATGACCATCTTATCATACAGTATCAGTGTGCATGTAAACTGTTAACTGGGAATCGCTAACCAAAATTATTTCAATTTAGATTCAATTAGGCTGAACTAATATTGCCCAGGTAAATATAGCTACTCATGGTCATTTTTATTTTCAGCATTGTCTTTTCTTTTTCAAGTTTCACCAATATACTTAGCATGGCTAAAATGCCAACACAGGTTTCTATTTTGAATGTCCAGCTAAACAATTACTACAATATGGAGCATGTGACCAGTATTGGAGTTCGCATAGATTTTTTTTATGGGGGAGTCCACTAAATAAAAGAACAACCATTGAGCTATGAACCACATGCAGGTGATTTTAATAATCAGAATTGGAACCAAGAAAACTGATATATACTCTATGTAACCTGTCTCTGAAAAAGATTTTAGACATGTTGTAAATCTATGTGTAATGATTGGTGGGTCGATTACAACGTATAATTCCGTTTTGTTTTGAGAATCAGTCTGCATATTAACAAAAATCTATAACAAACACTGTCGTAAATAGTGATGTTATTGATTGAATTAATTTTTTTTTAATTGGGTGTTTGGGATAAGGACTACATTTCCTTCCACCTTGTCGTTATACCCATAGCTCTATGCCACAGAGAATGGCGATATTAAGGCACAGAGAGAAACAGATTCTGTCAAGTAGTCAGTTACATAATGGCATCAAACCTAAGTATATGTTGAAGCTATTTTACTCTCATAAACAACAATGAAAAAAATGTGTGAGGCAATAGCACAAACCTGATGAAACACATGAAAAACTGTGAAACACGAAAGAGCATAACAAGTTACAGCAGAAGCAACGAGTGAATGCAGGTAGATCCCCATATCTGATAGATGCACAAGTGAATACCATGTTATTTTATCCATTTAGTAAACAGGAAATATTTTTTTCTTTCAGAAAATTGCATTGTATGCTCAGAGTTGGGTAAATTCAGGAATATTGGGATAGTTTTGGTAAGTTCATTTTATGTCTGCCTAGCACATGTCTAAAATGACATATTTAAAAATGTACAGTACTGTGCAAAAGTCTTAGGCACCATATTATATGCTGTCCAATTTTGTTATATATGCTTATCATGTCTGCATAATTATATACAAAATCATTCAGTATTTCCATATATAACTTAAAAATGATATATTTAGCAAACTTCACATGGCTACTTACGTGCAAAAGGTATTTAAAAATTTTATGTGGGGAATGTAGCTCTTTTTCAGAGACAGGTTACATAGAGTATATATCAGTTTTCTTGGTTCCAATTCTGATTATTAAAATCACCTGCATGTGGTTCATAGCTCAATGGTTGTTCTTTTCTTTAGTGGACTCCCCCATAAAAAAAATCTACACTTTCCTTTAAGCATGCAATAAACTCAGATAATTGGAAATACAAATTGATAAGGCAAATAATGTTTTTTTTTTTTTTTTTGTCAAATGTGATATGGTGTAAAAGTAGGAGACATTTTGCTATGGCAAGTCTAAATTGCCTGGCTGAGGCAACCGAATTCAACAGAGTTCATGATACAATCGATCTTCACAAACATTATTAATGCACATGTTGTACAAGTCAGAGGCATATTTAGGTACGAGCGACATGGGCATGGTCCCAGGGTGGCATCTTGCCAAGACAGGGACAGTGCACACACACATACAAAAAGAATTGTGGGGACATTTGTGTGATCAGTTTTCTCCTGCTTATCTGCATGTCAGTGAAACCATGTCACTTTACCAAGTCAATTAAACTTGGCGGAGTGGGTGGCCCAATTCTAGTTTGTGAGCAACGCAGGCTAATTGCCTAGAAAGGTCTCCCACTTACATAAGAAGTGCAAGATGACGTGGCTACTGTAGGTGGATGACATCTCAGGTCTCCCCACTATAAGACTGACTGGGGGAGTGGGAGACTTCATGAAAAACCTCTCATCCTTTAAAGATAACTCTAATGATGAGTACGATAACACTGCAATTTGTTAACCTACTGTATGTTACTAGCTTACATAACAGCAGATATAATTTTACACATAATAATAAATTTAGCCTACAGCAATATGATTACCAGTGTTGGGTGTAATTTGTTACAAAGTAACGCGTTAGAGTACTTGGATTACTTTTTTGATGTAATGAGTAATCTAATGTCATTTAAGTACTCGGTTATTTAGTTATTTTTTCAAAAATGTAATCCGTTATTCAGACAATTTATGTAATCTGTGAGCCAGACAGCAGTCATTTCCAATCTGTTGTGTTTGTGTGTGTGTGTGTGTGTGTAAGTCGTCCTACAGTACAAGCCCTGCCCACGATAACCAGCAGCCCTCTGTTATTTCTGCTGTTATACCCCTATCTCACCTATGCGGTTTGACTATGTGAGAACCGACGCACGGAAAGATGGAAACCTAATCACAGCGCCAAAACTCGTGGTGAATCATGATGAACCGTATTTACGGCCACCGCGCGAAACCGCGCGGGTGAGATAGGGGTATTAGTAGTTAAGATTATGGGCCAAACTTCGCTGAGTGATGATGGTTGAATAATTATAAAGGTCTTGACTAAAACAACATGCATGAGGAATCACAAAGGAGTTTTCATTTTCTGCAATGGCAAAGTACTCCAACTAGTTACTTTTATCAGAAAGTAACGCTGTAATTTAACAGCTGTAAACTGTAGTTTTGTAATGTAATTAGTTACTTCAAAAAGTAACATCCCCCAACACTGATGATTACATACTCTTAGAATTAGTCAACTGTGTTGTTCCAAATCTCTGAATAAAACAGATTTGTGCTTTTTTATTGGTGGGGTGCTGAATAGGCGTTCGCCCAGGGTGCAATACATGCTAAAACTACGACTCTATACAGCCCTACTTTAGTGCCAGACATGCTGATGGTGTGCATAAGGATGCAATTCCTGCCCAATTTCCACTTGTTTCAGTTGTGTGAAACTTCTTTTTATGGTCCTATTTCCGCTTAAAGCTATATTTAACTGCTTGTGTTTTATACTCTATATGTTTTACCAGATTTGTGCCAGTCAACACAAATCAAGGATGCATATTAATAGCAGTTTAATGAGGGGGGAAATTTTCTCCTACTTTGGATAAATTTTAATTGTTGTATGTAATTTTATACAATTATTTTCACTCATTTCATTAAAGGCTGCCAATGCTTCTAAAAGAATGTGTTCACATATGCAATGTGTCACATATCATTTGTGGTTTTTAGTGTTTAGTTTGTGAAGGTGTTGTACTGTACACCAACACAACTAGTTTAAGACAATCACAGCGAGTGCTTTTTTTATGGTTTCAGTTGAACTGTAACATGGCCCGACTGCACTGTCAGCCTGGCAAGTTGCCTCACTGGGGAACTGCTTATATCGCCCATATCCAAATCTGCCTCTTAGATTAATAGATGTTAAGAGAGTCTATTTGTGTCTCTCACCAGTTTCCTACAAAACGTGGGTCATTCTGGTCAATGTTCACGACAGTGTTTGGGTCCACGTAAAACCCAATCAGAACTCCACCCAGCAGGTAGCCAGCAGCCGGACCTAGAGCTCCCATTACATACATGATTGCTTACACACCCAGACATCCCCATATAAACCAACACACACATGCATACACGCACACACATACGTACACATTACTGATGCATTTAATTTAGATAATTACTACAGTATACTGTATGCTAATAACATGGTAATGAAAAAACTAAATGAAGCAAGTCTAAATTTGTAATGTCATAATAATTCTGTTATGCTTTTTTTTTTAAGACAGTGGCATATTAAAATATGATTAATACTATTTTAGTCTATTGCACTGGAATCTTAGTTTAAATTTCACCACAATGTGAAACAGAGCAGAGACTTACTATTACCACCATACATTCTTGTTGGCAGATGGTTAAACTTTTCAGTATTTCATAGAGTTTATAACAATTAAACAGATTTCATATTACTTATTAAATACCATATTTTTGCTTCAAATAAAGTGCTTAATATTCTAAACACTTTCATTTAAACACCTATATTTCCTGATCAGTGATACATGATGCAAAAGTGAGTCTTCATTTCATTAGCAAATCAGTGCCTGATAATTTTAAAGAAATTTTAAAAAGGAATTCAGCTACACAAAAACCTGACAAACAAAAAAACTAGTTAAGACAGATCTGTGTTTCTTACCCAAGTATAGCGATGCATTCTCCTTTTTCACATTGTCATCCAAGTAGGTGGGTCCAAGCGTGTAAATGGGTGTGGACCCCATGCCAATCAGAATCTGAGCGCAAATAAACAGTGCAACATACAGAGCATGCTCACTGTCTTCCTGGTCCCGTGGACATGCCTCCGGTCCATCTCTTCTACTGCTATTGGTAATAGTGCAGAGCCCTTCCCCGCGTCCTGTAGTGTTCAGCTGCTCTAGCTGATAAGGTGGAGAGATGAAATGCGGGAGGGAAAAAAGTGCAGCACCCACAGCAATGACCATTCCACCTATGGCAAGCCAGCGTGGCCTCCGGCCACGTCCACCGAAGTAGCTGATGAAGACGACAATGAGGAGACTGCCTATGTCAAAACAGCTGACCAGTAGCCCAGATTCGGAACTACGCAGACTGTAGCGCTTTTCTGAAACACACAGATTGCAGCAGTAGTAGTAATGAGGCTCTAAACCTCAATGTAGTTCACTGGTGTCCACAACAATCTAAAAAGTGGCAATGTGGTTTGCAGGTTTTTCATTCTTACTGGGGACCCAGTGTCCTGCAAATTATAAAGAATTTTCATGCTAAACCTCAGACTCATTTCTACTGCAAATTTGAACTACAGTAGGAATGTGCTTGAATATGTATTAGAATACCTAATCAAATATTTGAGGCACCAGCATTTGAACACTATACTGAAATCTTTGTATTGCGATCTGGGGAGTTTAGAGTCCGGGTCACAACCTTGAACTCTTTACCTGCAGGCTGTAATGCGCTGGATGTTCTGATACTTTTCTGTTGTGGTCAGCATTGATTGTTTTTCAGTTGTTTGTGCTGCTTTGGCTTTTCTTTTGGGTTTGGCCCGGGTAGGCTGGCCTTTAGCCCAACAGTTAGGTCAATGATCCTGTCATCAGTTTATTGGTATATAATTGATAATGGTGTTAATGTCATGACTGATTGGCATATAAACTTTTCTAAGAAAAAAGTAAAGAGTGGCAAACTGGCCATGGTCTTCTGAACACATAAGGATTGCACAAATTATTAAAAAAATAATAAAAAATAAATAAAAACCCTGCATTGGTGTATCTACTGTAGCTGCTTAGTTCTTTAAGAATAGTAAACGTCTGTAGCAAATAGTGCAAACAATGGTTCTTTCATATGAGATATTTAAAGAATATTTATAATAAATTGAATAAATTGGAGACATTTCTTTTATGATATGAAATGCTACAGCAATAACTTGTCATTCACCTCAGGGTATTACTCCCAAATCTGAGTTTTTACAGGGTGACATTAAATCAACATGGAAATGACAACTGCCATATCTCAGAAGTGGTATTTAAACATTTTGCTACAAGTCCTTATTATTGTGCTGCTTGTTCCTTTAATTTGAACTGAACCGAATTAATGGAGAAAAATCATCCAGCACTAGTCAAAGCTATTCACAACGCTCACAGAACTAAACACCCAGTACCAAATGGTATAAATTTGAATATGCATGCTATAACACCCCATCAAGTTTTGCATGATTAAATTATGTCTTGAAAGCTTTAGCTTTTTTCATTGCAAATGAAATAATGTGTATAAGGATGAATTGCATCACCTTAGTTACTGTCGCACATTAAATTTATTTGTGTACCAGACTAAGGAGCCCAATCCAAAACACTCAAAGGTATCAGTCAGGATTTAGCCTCATCAGATATAGTAATAGTTACAGTGGTGAACAACCTACAACTGGTCTCTGATCACGGTTGCGTGTCCTAGCAAATGTTGCTTGACTTAAGTGCAGCTTTCGACACCACTGATCATACTTCTCTCCTTAATAGATTAGAAAATGTTGTTGGAGTTGGGGGAACGGCCGTCTCCTGGCTCAGGTTATTTGAGGGATCGTTATCAGTTTGTAGATGTAAATGGTGACTGTTCTTTGCCTTACTAAGGTAAAATTTTGTGTTCCACAAGGTTCTGTTTTAGGCCCATTGCTTTTTCTTTATAACGTGTTAAAAATTTTCTTCTGCAGCATCCGCACAGAGTAGGTTATGGGAAAATATTTGTTTAATGAAACTCATTATAATTCTTACTCATGTATTTATCTATTAAATCTCGCACAGACTTACAATGTGGTATTCTTGTCTCCCCGGAAAAGCTGCTTGAAATTTTCCACAAACTAAATTCATGTATTTCTCGCCAGCTTTTAAAACATGCTCCACTTAAAAAATTTAATTAATTAATTTAAAAAACTGAGAACAGAGTGGGGAGACTTTGTGAATGCACTCTATTCCTAATCTGGGTAATGTAATTTGCAAACATGATATAGGTTCCATTGCTACACTGACAACATGAAGTTGCATATTTAAACAAAGCCAGATTAGTGACACCAGCTTAATTATAATGAGGCCCTTGATTATTAATTTATTTCTTTAATGAGAAGCCCATGTAGGTAATATTACTAAGATAGCTTTCTTTGATCTCAGCAATATTGCTAAGATAGGCTATATAATGTCATATTATGCAGAAAAACTGGGTTGTTCTTTCATTACCTCTAGGTTGGCTTACGCCTTATTGTCTGGACGTCCCAGTATGTTGATAAACAAACTCCAGTTAGTCCAGAATGAAACAGCCAGAGAGGCCTTGCTAAAAGCAAAATATATGAGCACATCTCACCTATCTCTTCCCCACTGCAGTGTCTTCCTATAATATTTTGCATTCATTTAAAATACTACTATTAACCTATAAAGCATTTAATCATCTCATACAGACCATTACACACAGGTACTGTGAATATTAAAGACTAGAGCAGAAGTGAAAAGCTTTTTCTTACTAAGCTCACAGTAAGCATACCTAATTATGTAGGTCTCTCTTGGGTGCACCTGCTCCTTCTCTCGTTATTTTCATGTTATGGAATTGTACCTTTTTTTTTTTTTACCGTACAACACAGTTATAAAAGGATTGTATTGATGGATGAGCTTTCCAGCATCACCCAAAGTAGGCTAGGCTCCCTTTAGAGTTTGGTTCCTCTAAAGGTTTCGTCCTAACATCATCTCAGGCAGTTTTTCCTGGCCACTGTCACCTTCAGTTCATTAGGAATAAACCAAATATTTTTAAACCAAATAGTTTTTTTTAAATTAAAATTTACATCCCAGAGTTTTATTTCTGTAAAGCTGCTTTGAGAAAATGTCCATTGTTAAAAGGGCTACCTAAATAAAAATAAATTAAAATTGAATTGATATTATCAGTAGGTTCAGTAGGAACTTTAACAGTCTTAGCATTACGGTTTAAGTAAATATATTATTAAATGCGGTATCCAGGGAAAATGTGATATTAGATAGGCTATTTAATGGGGAATAAAAAGGAATGTCTAAAGACAATAGATTAAGAACATAGCTACTTGAAAAGCTACTTTCACATAAGGCAAAATTGATTCGTACTGTGCCCAGATACAATTGTTCATATTCCCCTCTCCGCAGCTGGTCAGCTCCCACATTAATAATATTGTTCCGTACACAAGTACTCTTGCATATTCACCCTACAAATTCCAAGCATGACCCCTTCACCTGCTTTCCTACTTTATCAGCTATGGCAGTGTAATTCAGAGAAGGAGTATGGCTCATGTTGCATGTACACAGAGATACTGGAGGTGACAGACGACGCTGATGACATCATGTTCTCAACAGCAGTCCACTTCTGTGTTTAGGTAAAATTAGTTTCTACTGTATATTTGACTTGAGCCATGCCCATGTACTGTGTTCAAGATCTTTTCAAATAGACTCAAACATGTTGCCCTGATCCGTGCCCAGGCACAATACACCATATTACACGTTCATATTACTCAATCGTTCCTGACTTTGGTGTCAAATGTCCTGGAATCGGTGCTACAGCTCAGTGTAAAAGTGCAGCATCTCACATCTGCAATATGCTAACAAACGAATATCCCTGTTTTTTTTCCCTAAATGCAACATTTTCTTAATGTTCATGCAATATAATGGGAGAAAGATTAGACCATTCTAGAATTCCAGGAAGCCTGATACCTAATTAGTGAATTTCAGCCATGTCAGGGCCTTAGAGTGCAGTAAGATATCAATCAATCCACGAATCAAGCTTCCTGGAATCCTAGGACCATAGCAGACTATATGAGAGCAGGAAGAGGGAAAATGAAGATCTTAAAATAAGTAGAGAAGCTGGTGGCTGAGGCAGACCTGCTGAAAGGACAAAAGCAAGAAGTAATAAGGAAACATGAGTGACTATAAGGCTATATTTCCGCTCAGGTTCCAGCATAAACAGATTAGACGTAAACTAAAACTACAACACTTTTAAGATGTGAAAATGGCATAAGTGTAAATGTTTTCTGACTATATATCAGTGCTGTAAGTTTTCTGATATCTTGGTGAAATGATTTTTTTTAACCATTCAATGGTTTGCACTAAATACAGTATTAAGAAGGTATAAGTATGCACAGGCTCTTTACCTATAGTGGTGATGACGCTGCTGAGGTAGCCGGACACCATGAGCGACTGAATGAACGTGAGGTAACACATGTAGAACAAGAAGCAGCGCGAGTCCGAGAACAGCACGCGCAGGTAGCGCCTGAGGGACACGCGCGCCAGCTGTGCGGGGATCACCGCAGCGATCCGGCGGCTCCTCCCTGCCACACCGCCCGCGTCCCCGCTCGACGAGTTGGGAGACTCCTCCGCTTTGGACGAGGAGCTGACATCCGCGGCTTCTGGCGGGGGGTGTTCAGGCCCGTCCGTTTCTAAAACTTGTGTCTCGTTGAGCGTAGGTAGGCTTTTTGATTTCTGCGCCTGAGCAGAGTCCTCACACGGATAAGGCAGAGGTTTGACACACGCTCCATCCACAGCGTCTTTACGATCCCAGGAAGCCATTCTACAGCAGGAGGGGATGCTTTCTAGGATTTCTTTCTAAAAAAAAAAAAAAAAAAATCTTCCTACGGCTAGATACAGTTTGACATCACTGAAAATATACAATAATTTCTCTTCTGTAGCTTAACAAGCCCGAGGTGACTGCGTTCGCATGAAGTCCAAACCCCGGGTGGAGGAACTCATTTAGTAGCTTGTGAAGGACAGTGCATCGGTAACGATAGCGATGCTGTCATTCTAAAAACTAATCACTGTAACCGACTAATAATATCTCAAAGATTTGATTTCATATTAGCACGACAGCACAGACTAATACAACACAATAGATCTAACCAGATGCCCTTATATAGGCAAAGGGAAGGAAACCGACACAAAGCATTCTCATCATGCAGGAGTCTATACTACATGAAAAACAACGTACATTCATTCTTCAAACACACATATCACAGCTAACATCACAGCTAACATCACAGCTACCTCTCAGTGCCGAATGAACCCACTGTAAACCCCTTAACCGGTGTGTTCAGAGGCGACGGTACTGCACCCCGACAGCGCAGCAGTTTAGCGCAGTTAGCATGCTCCAAGTGAGCTCACCGCAAACGTCCCGACAAAACAACACAAACGCGCCCCGGTGCACTACCGGTGAAGCCCTTCTCTCCTCTCAGCACGCAAGGATCGAATCGCATAATAGACATTTTTATCGCCACATCACAATACAGAATATGTGTCTCCGGCCGATATGTCCTTGGTAAGCAGGGGTCGCATGAAATGCTGTTTACGGTGCATCGTACTCACTGCGGCGTTCAGTCAATTATGTGGAAAGCCAATGGTATCAAAACATGTTGGTTTTCCGCGTTGACATATTACCGGTCCAGTGCCCTGCGTCTTTCAGTGTTTCCCTGCTCCCAGTACAACTGATAGAACTAATTAACCAGCGATTTAACAGGATTTTAAAAAAATAAAAGTTATGATAAAGCAGGTAAAACATATTTTTGCAGGACAGAGGGTCCTTTTCAGAAATTTAGTTCAAAAAGTCAAACTCATACATTATATACACATATATGATTCATTACACACAGACTGACATATTTCAAGTGGGTTTTTTATTTTATTTTGATGATTATGGCTTACAGCTAATTAACACCCCAAGTTAAGTATCTCAGAAAATTAGAATATTACTTAGACCAATTTTTTTTTTAAAAAGAAGATTTTTTAAACACCGAAATGTTGGACTACTGAGAAGTATGAACATATACTTCACTAAATACTTTGGTCAGGGCTCCCTTTGCATGAATTACTGCAGCAATGCGGTGTGGCATGGAGGCGATCAGTCTGTGGCACTACTGAGGTGTTATGGAAGCCCAGGTTGCTCTGATATCGGCCTTCAGCTCTTCTGTATTGTTGGGTGGTCTGGTGTCTCACATATTCCTTTTCACAATACCCCATAGATTGTCTATGGGGTTTAGGTTGGGTGAGTTTGCTGGCCAGTCAAGCATAGGGATACCATGGTACTTAAACCAGGTATTTGTACTTTTGGCAGTGTGGGCAGGTGCCAGGTCCTACTGGGAAATGAAATCAGCATCTCCATAAAGCTGGTCAGCAGAGGGATGCATGAAGTGCTCTAAAACTTCCTAGTACACGGTTGCGTTGACCTTGGACATGATAAAACACAGTGGACTAACATCAGCAGATGACATGGCTTCCCAAACAACCACTTACTGTTGTACACCTTACACTGGACCTCACCTTACACTGGATTCTGTGCCTCTCCTCTCTTCCTCCAGACTCTGGTACCTTGATTTCCAAATGAAATGCAAAATTTAACTTGTACAACCATCTATGTGACAACTAAAATTCTTTAAATCTTGAAACCTTGAAATCTTGAATTCCATCTGAAAAGATGACCCACTGAGCCACAATCGAATCCTTTTTGTCCTTAGCCCAGGTATGATGCCTCTAAAGTTGTCTCTGGTTCAAGAGTGACTTAACACAAGGTATGTGACAGTTGTAGCCCATGACCTGGATACTCATTCATTCATTCATTTTCTATACCGCTTTATCCTTGATCAGGGTCGCGGGGAACCTGGAGCCTATCCCAGGAGTC
>JAQMYK010000018.1:9837175-9867071 GCA_030014345.1 Clarias buthupogon | reverse complement strand
GGGGCTTCTCTGGGCCCCCTCTCAGTCATGGGCCCCGAGAATCGTCATCCTTTACCCCCCCTTTACGACGCCCCTGACACCCGGCCTAGATATATTTGTTCCTTCTGTTTAGCCGCAGTCATGTAATTGTTCTCTGTTCTCATCACATTTGACTTATTAATCAAATATAATCAAAATATTAGGTATTTGCTTATTTAAATGGCCAGGCAGTGGACTCCTGAATGTTAATAGTGCAGATAACAAGATGAGAAATGTAAAAGTTTTCTGCGGTCTATTTGACTTTGTACGAGTTATCTCAGGTCAGATTAACGTTATTAGTTTGTTACTCGTCAGATGAAACATTTCCGTGTTCTAACAACACTAACTTTGACCCCGTACCTTTTCCCGGTCCCCACCAGGTAGGTGTTCGTCCCCTGTAGTGTCATGGGTCCGGGGTTACAGCCCAGCACGCGCAGAACTCTACAGGAAAGCTGCTCGATGCGAGGAATCACAGCCGACATTGTTTTTCCAGGATCTGGACTTAAACAATATATATTTTTTAAATCTACTAACACGAATCTGTGTTCTGCTCAGACGCTGCCAAATTCTGCCTGTAGGCAGTACTGTATTTGACGTTCCGATTTGTTTGTTTTTGGCGATTGCCAACTAACATAAAGCACTACCGCCACCTACTGGATGGGAGAGGGGAACCGAATAACAAAACGCCAATTGTCTTGGTTACTCCTACAGTATCTCTGTAACCTTTAAAAACGATGAGCATTTTTGTCATTTTTTTGTTTTCCTGCAAAAAACAAACAAACAAACCCATAAATAGGGCTCAGGATTGTGTGATGTATAGAGTGACTTATCGTTTTTTCAGCACAACCTAGGCAATATGATAAACTGAATTTTATTTAATTTTAGCCAACTATACATACATGCTGTTAGTCTTTTGGCTGCTCTCGTCGAGTGGTCGCAACACCAGACCAAATGATCCACACAACTTGGCACAGGTTTCACACCGGATGCCCTTCCTAACGCAACCCTCCCAATTTATCCGGGTCCGGTGGCTGGGGTTTGGGCATTGGCTGGGAATCGAACCTTGGCCTTCCACATGGTAGGCGAGAAACCCACCACTAAGACACCAATGCCCCAACCAACTATACAAACATGACTAAGCCAAAAACTAATGGGTTACATACGCAAATAAATAGCACAGATACACATGATCACGTTTTTTGTTGTACATTACAGTGTCTGCTCACTGTTCTCTTTATTAGCACCTGGAAATAGTATTCAGTATGAGTATGAGAAGGTTTTGACAGGCCCTTTGTTTTTGAATGTCAAAGAATGGTTCAAAGTTATTTGTGTAACCTGCATGTATTTGGACTGTGGGAGAAGTACCGGAGTACCCAGAGGAAACCCACCACGCATGGGGAGAACGCGCAAACCACACACACAGACCCGAGGCGGGAATCACTCCCTTGACAGAGGTGACAGTGCTAACTACCTACTACAGTACACCACCGTGCTGCCATTTTGTGTATCATATTTTCTCTTTCAGCCATATTGTCTATATTTTGTATTATGTAAAGTTTTTAAAATATATATTTTTATATTTAATATTTTGTTCTTCTATTTTTTCAACAACTAAGTTTTCCTACATTTTATTCGTATTCTATTCCATAATTTATTTCTTATTGATAATCTTGATGTTAAGGTCATGACCAGTCGTATAAGCATTTCACTGCATATCACACTGCGTATGACTGTGTACTGTATGTGACAAATAAAATTTTTATTTGATTTGAATTTGGGAAAGAATGTTACTCAGTCTTCAAAGACATTAAATGTAAAAATAAGTTGGTCTGTTTTGAAATCCTGTTGTTTTACAGTCACACACATCTCCCTAAAGAAAAAGATCAACCTGCATGTTGATTGCTTATACTGTAATAATGATAGCTGACATCCATGTTATACTACTTTAATGACCTAATATTAATATATCTGTAAGCAATGGCATTAGAGCCTTGTCACCTAAATGAGTAGATTAAGAACAAGATGAATCTCATAACAATAATAATTATAATAACAAAATTATTAGAGCCATTATAAATAATACCTTTACTTTAATATCTGAGCACATTTGAAGGGATTGTCCTTTGTAATTTTTCTCAAGTGGAGAACTGCTGCATTTACTTCAGTAATATTTCACCAAGGGTATGTCTAATTGTCATCAAGGACAAGATTTGTGTACTTTGTCCATTACTGATGTCCACATCCTCATTTTATTATTCCTATATGGACAGGGATTCATGTGTGCAGGAATTCCAACTTCTAACTATCATGTTCTCCTTATTAGCACCTGGGAATAGGAATTTTGGCTATGGTGTGTTACTTTTTGGATGTTGCACAAACCTACACTGTCCACTTTGATGTTTCCTATCCATCCAAATATCTAGCTACTATGTTCCTGCAGGTTAACCCACTATATGACAGTATGAGTTTAATTTTTTATTACTTTGTCGCAGCTCCCATTTCAACGTGTATGGAAGCTGCTGGAGATGATTTAAATATCCCTCTGCATATTTATAATCCTTTAGCCTGCTATACATCCAGCTTATACTGGCCAGGTGTATGTTCAATAACATTTTTCTTTTACTGCTCCCCAGTCTAATTGAGTAATTAATTAAACCTAATCACACTAAAATGCTTAAGTGTTTGGCCATATAACTTTAAGAATAAATGCCTGTGCTGTTTTGAAAAGCATATCACATGAGTCTTTGCTCCTGACATTTTAAAAGCCCATTTGTTTGCCCAGCGCAACACCACCTCAGTTGCAGTCTGCATTTTTTTCTGTGATATTAGATTCCGACCTCTTGTCCATAATGCTCCATCAGCTGCATAGAATGCTAATAGAGAAATTTTGCAAATCCAAAATTGTATTAAACACCTTTTATTCTGCCATGTATGCTGTCTATTTCAAATGGCCCTTTTAACTCCACCTGAAAGGTAAGTATACTGTATGCCCCAGTTGCCACAGCATGCTGCACAGAAAGCATTCCATCTAGGTATTGTGTATGTGATGAAAAACAGCTAAGGACAGTGCAGATAACAACATTGCTCTGGAGATGGAGATAGATGGAATTCAGCATCATACTAGTGACAAATCCATCTAGGATCCATCTTCCATGATGTTGCTCATGTCACCAAAAGGCAGCAAGTTTATGAGCAAAGGTTTTAAAGTTTTTACAGCTTCCCAACTGGCTTGGGAGTTGCCCATATGTGGTGCCCCTGATGGGTGTCACATTAAATAGAGAATGTTATCCATGTTATTCATTTCACCTGTAAGTGGTTTTATTATTATGGTTGATCGGTGTGTAAAAATATTCAAATGATCATCTGAAAACAAAGGATTTGATGTGACTCCCCTGCAGTAATAGTAGAACAGGCCAACCAACTGAATAGGCATACTACATCTCTAGAAATGTCCTTAGGGTGTAGTGATGACCAATATAATGACTATGTTAGCATGTCCCTTGCTGATGTTCAACAATAGGAATTTGCAAGTTCAACAATAGGGATCAATGCTACACCTTTTTGTCCTCCTAATTTGTCAGGAAATAACTAAAAAAGTGATCACAATCGGCCATTAAGCTACATTACAATTAGTTTCAAGTTTATGAAAATGAAGCGGCTTTAAAGTGCTCGTAGGCTATACATTTTTTGGACAAGAAATACAAAAATAAGTTGTAGAAAAACATCAAGAAAAGTAAGCGCTCTCGAAGCTAAGGACACAGAAAATATATCACATTTGCACATACAATTAAACTTTATTCACAAGACAGCAGCTTTTCATTTGTTGAGAGAGCAAAATAGATTATAATAGAATTCTGCTTATATATACAATAATCAAAAACAAAAAGTAAAGAGGTGAAATGATTACTGTTGCTGAACAAGGCAGTACTTCACTTACTAGCCAAAACATTGCAGTCTGCCCTATATACCATCACAGCACATTGTAATTATGTTTTTCATTATGTCGAGCAAATTCTAAGACCAGTTAGTGTAAGGAAAAGAGATTTGGTATCCACAATTTGTTCCTATAAACACAGGTCATTTTAACAGGTACACTTACATATAAGAGTCCGTAAGTCTACTGACTGTAGACTATATGTTGCTAGTCACACTTTGTAAGGTTCACTCAATCAACCACCACTGACCAGTTATGATTCGAGTGATATACTGTTCTCAGCACAGCAGTGACAATGAGATGGTAATGTGTGTAGGGCTTGTACAAGTATATATAAGTGTACAGTAGTTTCAGCTTTTTGAGTACAGTTTTAGATTCTAGTTAATAGTCTAGTTAAGAGTCCATATATTATTTATGGTAATCAGCTTTTAGTCCTTAATCAATTGGTTTCAGGTCACAGGACCGTGTGAAGCTGGATTGTTAAAACACTGGACTCTCAGCCAAACAGTGAAATAAATGTCCTAAAAATTCAAGCAACATTCCTGTGCTTAATATATGTATACCAACACAACATATGGACCGTTACCAGTGGGAGAACATAACCTAAAAACTAATTATGTATCAAACAGTGGGACTTTGAATGCCTCATAATTGTCTGTGGCAGTTTGAATTACCTTTATACACTGCCTGGCACAAAAAAAATCTGCATGCACTAATATTTTGTTGAACTGCCATTAGCTTTGATTATGGCACACAATGTGGTGGCCAGTGCATTTGTAAAAACTATCACTCAAGCTCTCAGAATCGCGCTTTCACAATATGAGCCCCTTATTCCAACAGGAAAGAAAATGGGAATGAATTAATCTGGACATTCAGTGAGTCAGCTGCCTCACAGGTTTGCTGAGCCTAGACCTGAGCAACTGAAACAACCCCAGATTATTATACTTGTACAGTGGTGAATGCATGCACTTTACTTCTTACCCTGACATGGCCATTGCTCTGGAATAGGGTCAGACCACATCATCTTTTCAACTGGTCTAAAGTGCAATCTTTATGCTTTCACATTTTAATAATCTAATAATCTTAGTTGTTTTCTTTGCTTGATGCAGGCTAATAATTTGAACAGTCTGATTTTTTTTTCTGCCCAGGCAGTATATATATATATATATATATATATATATATATATACTGTATATATATATATTACACACACACATATTTACCAAGAAAACACAGTCAAAAAGTGTGATGCAGTATTTGCAACAAATACTATTTGTATATACTGTTATTCTTTTATTCCTGCCCTTGTAACATCTCAAAGAGTGTGTATTAAATCAAAGCTGGTTCCAAATGTGAGAAGAAAGTGAGCCTTGTAGTTACCAAAACCTCTGGTTGTTACCTCTAGTACCAACAGTACTTATTACATGCTTAGTGGAATTTATTGCAAATACTGCATTATAGGGCACTTTGTGACTTTGTTGCAATATCTTGACAGGTTCGACACATTCATAAAAAGAAGGTACGTGGGTCATTCTTACTGCCTCTGATGTTAGGAGGGTAAAATAGAATTGTCTTTGCAGAACTCAGAACTTATTTTATTACTCTAAATCAGACAAAGATTTACCAAGTATATCTTCAAAAGCTGGAAATTATCTTATCAATGCCATACGTCATTTATTATGATTATAGTATGATCATTTTAGATGCAGATGTATTAAACGTCATTTTTAGCTTTAGAAAAAAGCTACTGGCTTAGCACACTATGAAATTTGACAATGATTAAACATGGGTCACCAGCCACCAGAGATTTAAAAACTGGACAAAAATGAAATGCACAAATTTGTATGTGAGTAAAAATCTAAAGCTATATGACTAATATATTCAAACATATAACATATTTTTAAGATCAGTAGAATGTCTGCATTTCAAGGCCGGTACACAAAAAAAAATGGGGAAAGGCTTTGAAGGAGAGTTTTAACTTTATATACACAATCCAGATAGAGAGAATGAGGCAAAGAATGGGGAAAAATAAGGTTGAAGATGAGGGAGTCTCTTGCAGGTTTGTTTCTCACTAAGGGAGGGATTTGAGGATAGCATTCACTTCTTCTGCTACTGCAGTCAATGCAAACTCAAACTGTTCCTGCAAGAAAGAAAAGAGTGCTTAGGATGACTACAGTATGTGTGGTTTTATAAGTATACCTGTGCCTGTGTGTGTACCTTGGTTTGAACCATGCCAGGTCTTTGATCTCTCAGATGTTCCAGTGTAGCAGCAATATCAATCTCTTTAGCACCTGAGGGAAATAGACATGAGATCAACATAGTGTTGTGCCTGAATGTGCTAAAAAAGCACCGTTTATTTAGTAATTCTGAAGATCTGACCCTGGAGGATCCCTTGCCCTGCACAATTTTTAATTTTCTCCCTGCACATCTAATTGAACTAATCATCTAATCAACAACAATTCTTGTGTTAAATTGGTGTGCTAGCTTAGGGAAAACAGAATTTGGCATCCTCCAAAACCACTGTTGAGAACCACCAAATTTAAATGCACAAATTTCTTGGTGACCAGTGAGGGGTTGTGTGATTGTGAATGTAAGTGTTGTTAACATGCATGGTAGTGGATGTGAATGCTTTGTTCAGTTAATTTCTATTTTTGCTATAATAATGTACCCCAAAGAAATGTTTGTTACCCACATATTTATTCAAACTAGAGTGAATCAAAAAACAAGTGCACAATATAGTGTACTTTTTTTTCTTAATTATGACCATTGCTTGGCCCCCCAAGTGGCACAGTGGCAATGGCCTTATCATCTGGAGATTGCAAGTTAGAATCCTGAATAGAATACAGAATAGATTCTGTAGCATACCAAAGCCAGGGAGCGTAGAGAGAGCTGATTGGTCAAGTTTTCCCAGGGGAAGGGATGGGTGGAATTCTAGCACTCTCACGTCAATCACCATCATGTTAGCTAATCATGGGTTTACGCATGCAGAAAGAGCAGATATCACTATCCTACGAGTGTGTTATGCCACTATCCATTGAGTGTGTTACTCTGTAGTCTTATGTGTTAGCATTAAGACTACAAGTAGCATTTTGCTTGTAGCCCAGCCCTAATCTTAGGATTCATAGTTCCTGTTTGCTTTATGTTTTCTCTTTGTCATGTTTAAACATCACAGTATTAAATGAAAGTCTGCTTGTCCACTTGCATCTTGCCTCACCTCAAGTCATGAAAGAACCTAAGGTAATCAATTTGATTATTTAGTGCAGAACTGCAACCACTATGACACTGGGCTGCACATGCCAAAGGAACTTTTGAGACATGGACATGCTCTCTGTTAAGCACACTGTGGAGGACAACCTGGCCCAACATCTCGATGACCTAGCTCAAAGCCTCATTTCCTTCTCAGCTTGGTTTTGCTGTCAGGTTGTCAAGGTCTCAACAGCCTTGCACCCTGCAGAGGCTTACAAGATTACCTCCCATGCCAGGTATGAATCATGCCCTGTTCTATGCCATGCAGTGCCTGAGTTCTGCCATACTATGCTCAAGCCATGCCATGATTCTGTCATGGTATAATATGGAACAATGCATTGTTTGGGCAAAACATGGCATGGCTTGAGCATAGTAAGCTATACAGTAGGGGTAGCTCAGTAGTTAAGGCATTGGACTATGGTTCAGAAGATCCCAGGTTCAAACCCCACAACTACCAAGTTGCCACTGTTGGGCCCTTGAGCAAGGCCCTTAACCCTCAACTGCTCAGTTGTGTAATTAAAAAAAAATAAAAATGTAAGTCGCTCTGGATAAGAGCGTCTGCTAAATGTAAATGTATGTCTGAATCATGCTCTGTGTCATCTGTGCCTGAGCGAAGTCCTGCTCTGCCTGAGCCATGTTTTTTCTGCCTAAGTAATACCTAGTCTTGCCTGAGCTATGCTCTGATTTGTCCAAGTCATGTCTCGATCATGCTCTACTATGTCTAAGCTCACTTCTGCTAAACGGAAGCCACATCCTCAAGCCATAGACCAGTTGCAGTAAGGTCCACACCAGAGACGGGCCCCCTAGCCACAAAATCATGCCATGCTGCCACCTGGTGCCCATGGCAAGATACTGCCAAAGATACTTAAAGTTCTAGCTCATTTTTCAGCCACCTGCCTCCCATGCCAATGCTCTGCATGGCTCCTATGTCAAGTTACAGGGCACGAACCACCAACCTCATACTCATGTCAAGTTCCTGTCCTGCTCTATAGGCCCAGTAACTGTGTCAAGCCCCAGCCCAACACCCATGCCAAGTTCTGGCTCCTCTGCCAACTCTCATCCAGGCTCATGTTGTGGGTACACATATTTCTCCCACTTTGTTGTAGTGAGAGACATTACCACTCAATGCCATTACAGTATTACAGTTATTACCATTATTATTCTAGTACCATTATTTCTGGATCATAGTAAATTTTTGAAGTGCTTCAAAATACAATTCACATTACTCAGCTTTTTCTAGCATTAACATATGCAGTAAATATAAGCAAACATAACTAAGGGTACTCTGATTGATCTGGCACGCATCAAAATCAGCTGATAATCACTTAATTTTTACAGAATGGTTTTCTCTCAACTGGCTGATCACATAAACTGATATTATGATGACACAAAAAAATGAGTGGCAGCCACATCAACATTTCGTCCCCAGTCGGACAATATTACCAAATCTCTTTAAAAGATGTCAAATTTGCAGTACGCAAAGGATTTTCCCAAAACAAAACCATGCAAGGAATTGTCTGCCATGCCCTTTAACACAACAAACCTTATTCGCCACTTAAAAACAACACATCATTATTAATTTGTGTATGAAATGTTGAAAAGCAAAGACAGCAGCTAAATCTTGTAAGTTAAGTAAAGCTTGAGTATTACTCTGCAGAGTAAAGGCTAAAACCACTATCTAGCCAATCTAGCCCCCATTTGTCTTCCTGCTTGGAATGACAACATACAGTACAAATGATTAATTGATTCACTCATCATCTATACTGCTTATCCTGTACAGGGGCCTGTCGTCTTTGGACTGTGGGAGGAAACCGGAGTACCAGGAGGAATACCAATGATATTGGTATTAACACCAGGAAAAGAGGGATTTTCTTTGTAGTTTGTCAGTATACACACAATGAGTTCCCATTTAAAGGTCCAGAAATTACTAAAATTACCATAATTTTTGCATAATAGATGCCCTTTTACATCTCAAGGTTTTTTGTTGATCTATTTGTCTAACTGTGGTCACTGTTATTTAGGTTGGACTAGGTGGTGGAAGTAGAAGTGTCATGTTAGCATTGTTGTAGAGCTGAAAGTGTTTTTGCAATAAATATTGTGTTTATACACCAATCAGTCATAACACTACATCACAAAACATTAAGCCCAATATTGTACGGGTTCCTCTTGTGCCCGTCTGGCACCAGGACATTAGCGGCAGTTCCTCTGGGTACTGTGGGTTGAGGGGTGGGGTCTCCCAGGATCAGACTTGTTTGTCTGGCACGTTTCATGGATGCTATGTAAGAAACATTTACAATTACATTGTGGCATGTGCCCTTATTTAGAGCGACTTTTATATCTCTTTATACATCTGAGCAGTTAAGGGGTTAAGGGCCTTGCTCAAGGGCCCAACAGTGGCAACTTCGTGGTGGTGAGGTTTGAACCTGGGACTAATGCTAACCTCTGATCCCTCCCCCTTATTGAGATTGAGATCTGGGGAGTGTGAAGGCTCTATTAACAACCTTGAACTCTTCGCCTGTTAACAACCTTGAACGCTTTGCCTGTTGCGTGGCAGGATGTGACGTACTGGGTGTTCTGATAGCATTCTGGGCCACAGTGACTTTTTTGCCATTTTGAACTGCATTGGCCTTTCCATGGGATTGGACTGGACGGGCTAGCATTCGGTCCCTGCAAGTATGGGTTAGCCTTGATGATCCTGTTACTAGTTTCCTGATGTATACTTCGTGATTAATGTTATTAACTTCACCTGTCAGAGGTGTTATGTCTGAATGGTTTATCTGTGTAAATGTAGTGTTTTTGCAGTGTGAGCAAATAAAAGGAAGAGAAACAGGTATTTTTTAGGTAATGCATACGTGTCTGAGAATAGATTGTTGTGGAGAGATCAGAAAGCTTATGTGCACCCACCTTTGGCCATCTTATTCAGAACCATATCAATCAGTATGTATGTCCCAGTCCTCCCTGCTCCATCACTGAGAGGGGGTGTAGAGTGGGATAGAGAGACTGATGATTATTCAACTGTAATAACCTTATGTTTACGAAAAGCTTTAAGTATTATACTCGCCTGCAGTGAACTATGATGGGGCAGGACCTTCCTCTGTAGCATTTATTTACTTTTCTGTGAAAAAAACAAACAAAAGCAAACAAATCATGTGTCAAACAAGTTGGGCGCATGTTCGTAATACTATACAGTAAATTAAGTTTACATAGTTCCTTATATTCAGCATAGTACACACACACACCCACACACAGACACACACATACACATTTTTTTATGATATCCATAGTTCACATAGGGGAAATTATGTTCTCATGTGCCACAGAATTATGTTCTCAAGTTCATGTGCCACAGAGGGCTTCAGTTGTGTAGGCAAAATGCTATGATATGAGGTTTAAATAAGAGACATGATCAAGCAGTAAACTACAACAGAAATCAAAAAGTGACAAAAAGAAACTCAAGATATAGTCCGCAAGTTCAATGGGTAAGGAAAAAGGATATAAAGTAGAGCAAGAGCAGAGGCCAAAACAGTGCTCATGGGAGTAGGGGAAGAGGGTATATCCCAAGGTGCATTAGGATGTGGAATAACGGCTGTCAGTGATCACTTTTGTGACTATGCAACTGGGGTCAGAGTGCACAAGCTGCATTAGCACAAAAATGACACTGGCAACCGTTTTTGACAATGAGACAGAGAAAGGGAGATGGTGAGGGTATTAAGTAAAAGTAAAAGTAAAAAGAGGAGAGAGGGAGCCTTCCACACACTGATGCATTTGTGTGTATGTGTGTGTGCATGCATGTTCATCATCATCATGATCATCTTCTGAAGACATTTTTGTGTTGACTTGCTGGGTGCCGTGAGGCATGCAAAGAACGACTTTGTGCATTGAGAAGGCAAATTACATGGCCTAGCCCCCTCTTCTTTAAGGCACGGCTCCTAAATACTGGGCATCCTGGACCCTTGGACAAATGTCCACAAGCTCCATATTACAAGGTACAGGAGGAGCAGGGACATTCTCAGTGAAGCAACAAAGTTGATTGATGTCTTCGTAGGAAGAGTAAGGCATCCTACATAATATTGGAAGAATCATGAGAACCTACAAGAGCGCTCCCACAGGCTGAATGCATATGTAGATGTAGATTTAGTTCATTCACTGGTATGTAAGGTGAGGGCAATAGGATGACTCAGCAGGAATAGCTATTGATCAGCCAAGTCTACTCTGATCCTCAGTGAGGGCATCTACAAGGAGCAGAACACCCAGTGCCAGGGAAGTGAGGAGAAACTGAATTGTGAAGAGAAAGTGAATTTTTGCACTCAAATCCTTTGCAGGGTCCACCACCACTCTGGAGGAGCTGTAAAAGTATAGCAAGGGACGTAAAATATGAAATATGAGTGCTTCAAAAGGAGCTACAGAAGTGTATAACGTTGCCTGCATGACTAAAGAGATGCAGTGAGAGAGAATGGTTATTGCTGAAAATAACTGGAGTCTAAGTGAGAGCAGCAGGGTAGTTGGACATCACACTGAGCGATGGTGTGCAAACACTAAGCAAATAAGCTTCAGTCTGTCCCATAAGAAATTTTACAATGGTATAGGTGCAAAGTGATTCACTCGAAAGAGGCTCTGAATATTCTGTAATAACTCTCGGTAGGATGGAGCAATCTGAACAAAACAACATACCATATACTGTGCTTCTCAATATATGGAGCTTCAGACAAGCCGCGATGTCCTGAGTCATACCGATAAGGTAGGCACCAGACAGCCATTGTGCCGTTTAATACTTGTACCCTGAATATTTGGGCCCCTTTTGAGTGAATCACCCTGTACCATGGTATGTAGTAGCATGGTTTTTTTTTTTACAGTAGTATGGTACTTATTTGTTCATATAGTTCTGCCATGGCACATGTTTGGTATGTATTAATTAAATATCATAGTGCATGTAGAAACCCTTAAAATTACATACATGGTACAACCTGTACTATACCATGCAATATGGACAAACATACCATATTAGATATTTTCTGAATCTGGTAGATTCTGTGGTAAATAAGTACTATGATATTTATTAAAGTATTGTGGTGCATACCATAGCACTCCAACGGTACCTCCTGAAGTACCATAGTACCTTTCCTGATACTTTATGGTGCCTACTATGGTAATGACTGAATTACCATGGTAGCACTATGATACATTATGGTAGGCGCCAACATTTACCATAGTAAACTATAGTACATACCTTAGTAAAATTTCTTATGTAATGTGTCTAGGGGGCCTGGCATAACTGGTTGATCATAAGACAATGCCCATGATGATTACAGAGGCAACACTAGATTGCTTTAAGGACTTTGTCCTGGACCAAGATGTAAATAGTTACACTATATGGACAAAAGTATTTGGCCAAACCTGCAATGACACTGTATCAAAATACATATACTTCAATATGGAGTTGCTCCCCTTTTTGCAGCTACTGTATAACAACTTCCACTTGTCTGGGAAGGCTGTCCATAAGATTGTGGGGTGTTTCTGTGGGAATTTGTGCCCTTTCTTTCTGCATTCTGTTAAGCATTTATGATGTTGGAGGTCTGCCTCGCAATCTCCATTCCAGTTAATCCCAAAGGTACTCGATGGGGTTGAGGTCAGGGCTGTGTGCGGGCCAGTCAAGTTATTTCACATTGTACTTATCAAACCATGTTTATAGTCCTTGCTTTGTGCACTGGGGCACAGTCATGTTGGAATAGACAAGAGCCTTCCCCAAACTGTTGCCACAAAGTTGTAAGCATAGCATTGCCCAAGATGTCTTGGTATGCTGACGCATTAAAATTGCATTTTATAAGACTATACAGACATAGACCAAGCAGGGATAAAAGAGCAAAATCACCCTATCTGCTACTAGACAGTCTTTACTTCATTAATTTTAGATTTTTTAAAAAGACGCTAATTAAAAACGCTTTGAGCATCTACATTTACGATTACAGTTCATGCCAGTAAAACAGCCTAAAATTAAGCAAGATAAAGAGATTAAATGAGGAGAGTGACAGTAAACAAAAAGAAGGGGAAAATGAAGAGAACATAGCAGGGAGATACAGTAGAGGATAATAAAGTAACCAACACTTATACATAACATTTTTTTTACATGACAGTTTTGTCATCCAAATTCCTAATAATATAAAAAAATATAGATACACACACATACGCACATACGCACATACGCGCACACACACACACACACACACACACACACACACGCACACACACACACACACACACAGTGCTCGTGTGTACCTGCGGAAGTCGAGCAGAGCCTGGCTGGTCTCAGGTGTGTGCTGGTTGAGCCAGGTGTGGTAATGGAACTGGGTGACTGTGCGACTTTCATTGGTCTGCATGTTCTTCAAATAAAAACTACGAACCAGGAAATCCTCACACCACACATGTTCTGATACCAGGTTAACCTACCGACACACACACACACATACACCAGCATGAAATACATACTTCAAAAATAACCACTATGTCTACTGCTGTCTCAAATATGTGAGTTTCAGGTGACAATAAAAAGATGTGTGTGTGTGTGTGTGTGTGTGATAAAGTTCTCAGCACTGTGTATATACTGTATACTTTCTTTTTTGAGATTTTGAGGTTCATGTTTGGTACCTCATATATATGGTAGAGGTTAGAGCCCTCGTCTGGCCAGTAGTGGTAGCACTGTTTAACTCCACTTTCTGTTAGAGGGGTCAGCATAACGATGACCACACACCCGCTTTCCCACACCATCTACACAAAACACACATTTACTGTACAGTAGACACATTTAAGGTATAGCACATTCCTGAAAGCTTATACAAATGCAAATTAATACAGCATGATTAAAAAGCAAAATGGTTCTTCTGACTTTTTCACTGTTACCTTCAGCTGACTTTATCTCATTACCACAAAGCACTGCTGAGCCTAGACCTGCACAACTGAAGCAACTCCCGATGGTAACAGTACCTGCTATGCCTAATGGGTGATTAGCTTTATGTCCTTCCCTTCTTACCCTGACACACCCATCATTGATTCTAGTCATTTCAGCAATCTCCTTAGTTGTTTTCTTTGCTAAATACTGGCCAATACTTTGACTCTTTTGAAACACAAATATATCTTTGCAATGACAACATGATTCATTTTCCTACATTGTTGTTAAAAAAATGTAGCTCACTGTATCAGTTAGGGTTAAATGAATTGTTGCCAGCTAAAATATACTAATCACTGCAGTAATTATCTAATTACAGCCTTCAGTAGTTTATAGACTCAAGTAGTATATATTTGTTCATCTGTACACACTTGTTCCATAACTGCAAGAAATGCCATCTTTCCTCTTTTTAACGCCTCATTTATTTAGTTGTGCATTTTGGCTTTAAAGGTTTGTCTATTGTGGCATTTTATTGACAGGTTTGTTATCAGTCCTTTATTTTGACTGATCAACTTTCTCCTAGGCTCATGCAGCACAAATCATACACAAATCATACACTGTAGTCATTGCTTTCACCAGAACTTAATGTATGTGAAGACCTATTGGATATTTAGGGCTGTTGTGTTAGGCTTTTGATCTTTTTAAAGAATATGTTTTGGAAGTATGATGTAGACCCATTGACAGACACTAGGTTAAATCTATGCCACTGTATATCTATGCCACTCTACATTTAACCTGTTCTGGTGGCTTGAAATGGCCCAACTATTTACTATTTAAATCTATTTTTAGGCCTGGACCCGGTGATGGCTTCTTGGTATTTGATGGGTTGAGATTTGAATTTGAATTGCCAATTTATTGTGCCTCACAGAAATGTATGAAAAACATACAAGATTTATGCAGACAGGCAATTTGCAACACTATTTATACACCCACACTCTCACAACCGCACACATTTACAGTACCTGCCAGAAGTCAGAAACAGTCGAGGGCAGAGGACCTTGAGTGGCGATGTAAGCTGGGCTCCTGGGGTCGTGATCCATCTGAGCGACAAAAACACCATCACACAATTTGTAAAATATTGATTAATATGTATTGTAACAGTGTACTGTATAGAGTAACAAATGCAAAGGGGAGTTTTGTAGTATTTACTTACAATAGGGCTAGCATTTATATATTCAGAATTGCTTTGGCTGTTCTCCACTTTCAAGCAAATCCTAGAATGGTCATCTAAATCATCCACAAAAATATAGATTAGATTTCAAGAACGTTATAAAAATCTTCAGTAAAAGCAGGGAAATGGATTCCCATTCAGTGGGAACAGTGTGCGTCATAATTATATTTACAGTAATTTATGTTGTCTGCAACATTGTTCTTCTTAAAAAAAAACTGACCCAATTTTAAGTGATTATGTGTTTAATATGAACAGAGGCTCTCATTGTACAGTATATAAAGACACAGGCTCACAAGGTATGATAGCCGTCGTTCGGTTCTTCTTGGCATTGGAGTCTCTCTGGCCAACACTACAGGTGTTTGGTTCTGCCTGATATGCACAAAGAGCTTCCCACTCCTTCTCCAACCTGTTCTTATTCTTCAAGTGATCCTCCATATACGACTGTGAAGCAACAACAGAGAAAGAGAAAAATAGAAGGGAGACAAAAAGATATGATTTAGCAATATGTTTATCAATTATGTGCAACTCTACACTAAGTGTGTGATTTAACCTCAGCTGCAGATAGAGACGTCTCACATTATAGCACAATGTAATATGATGATTCTCACCAGTACGTGAATTTACTTATTATGGCTTGTTTAAACAGAGAGCTGAGCTGACCTGCACAAGTTTAGATTTGTACATTTTTGTCTGCACTTGAAAAAATCCTGAAAAGGGCGCTCAGAAAAATAAAAACAAGCATTAAGCTTTGTAAAAAGACACCTGTCTCTCACCCAAACATCCAAGGAACTAGACTCAAATCAGTTTAATCCGATTCAATTCACCTTGTATAGTGCTTTTAACAATGGAAATTGTCACATAGCAAATTATAAAATGTAAAATTTTTATATAATATAAAATAATTTATATTTATTTATATTAGAGTGTCATACTCTGTTTTTACTTGAATCTTCATGCGTCTTTGCATGTGTCCAAGCGTGTGGACTTACATACATATTCAAAAGTAATGGAATGGGCAATTCTTTTGCTGCATACTGATTGCATTTCACTTGAGATCAGCCAATTAAATTTTTTAAGAAAAGGTTCTAAGAAGTTTAGCTAAATTCTAATCTTCTGTTAATAAACTTGATTTTATTTGGCAAAAGATTAAAACAATGGCCCTTACAGTATGTGAGGAGCTAACATAGATATACAGTATAGAAAATTTAGAAGAGAAAAACTGCATTGTTCTCATGTGAGCACGGTGAGGTCTCAAGTGGATGAAGCAGCACTTAATATTTGGTTGCATATCCCTTGTTTACAAGCTGGTTACCCATTCTGCTTTTGTTATGCTTTTTGGGGCTTGTATAGTAGTTCAGTTTCTACCAGTTGTTCTGGGAGGTTTTTAATTAAGAAAAATTCAAACCTCATGTTTAAGTTCTGGTGATTGAATTGGCCTTGCTAAAACCTTCCAAAAATTGATGGGTTCAAATAAAAAGTGCTATGTTCCAAGTTTCTTAACACATGTATATGTAAATATCATAAAATCACAGCTGAAATTCTGATCTATTTCCTGATTTATTAGTTGTGTTGGTGTGTGTTTTGGGTCATTATCTTGGTGCATGATGAAGTTTCTCTATATATGATTGGAAGCATTTTTTTCTGTAAATTGGCAGATGTCTCCAGACTCTGCTGCTACCATTATGAGTTACATCATCCAAAAACGTTAGTGAGCCTATTCAAGGAGCAGTCACTCAAGCCCAAGCCATGACACTACCTACACTGTGTTTGATGAATGAGTTTGTATGTTATGGACCATGTTTTGGATCCCATCTTTCTCAAGAATATTGTTTTCATCACATTGGTAACTGACCCACTTTGGTAGATTGAACCTTTTTTGGAACTTCCAATCTGGCTTTCTGATTCTTACTACCGATGAGCAGTTTGCATTTTGTGGTATTCCCTCTATATTTCTGCTCTTGAAGTCTTCTTCAAACTGTACCTTCATTCCTTCATTTTCTTCATAGCTTTTACATTGTCTCTTTCATCAGTTTACTATTGTTATTCTTGGCCAACCTGTTCAATGTACCTGTTAATATACAAGTGGGTGCTGTATTGGCTAAGCACTCTACTTGTACTAAATGGTCATGAAAATAAAGAAAACACATTGAATGAGTGAAGGTGTATCCAAACTTTTGGCCTGTACTGTATATATAAGTGAAAGTTGAAATTCTGACCTATTTTCTTGCATGCATCTTGTGATCTCAAAGTTACATTAAAAAAATTGGTCTTGTTAAAGTTCTTTGAGAGAAGTTTGTACATCTCTGTGATTACCAGAATCATATGTCCAGTGGAGATGTCCATGTTTGTATGTGCAGGCTCTTCACTCCAGGACGAAGTGCTTGTACGGGCAGAGGGGCTCAGGATTGGTCCATCACTCAGCTGAGAGGACACACTGTTAATGCGAGATGACTGTCGAATCTCTGCCCTTTCCACTGGGGGCTTTACGGCCATCCGCTGCCGACACAACTCCTGCACGTAGAGATGAGTAGAACAAATATGAAATGAAAGCCGAGAGTAGGAAAATAATGCAGCAGATAATGTTTTTCTCTTAAACACACACACACACACACACACACACACAATCTACAAGCCTTCTTCATACCATGTTTATGATTATTGTTATTGTGCTTGGTCCAATATAACCTACTTTAATTAACTATTTAACAATTAACAATCTAATATAGATTATAAAAAATATAAAACTATTGTTATGTTTTTTTGAATGGAGAGAGTTGGAAAAGCTTTGTTAGCCCATTTATACCGGCTGCCCGATCGCATACACAGGCATTATTTTACTGTACCTGGTAGGTGGCTGTGGCTTCAGTAGTGGGGTCTGAGCTGAGATTGGTGAGCTTCTCTTTAAGTTTGTGATGCGATCGATGGCGCAGACAATAGATAACGCTAGAGATCAGCAGGACAATGATGATGCACACGATGGATATTACCGTAAGGATAAGGAACTTCATAGATTCAGAGTGGCTGTACTTGGTAGGGATTTGACTCAAGCTAGTCTTCTACAGAAAGAAAGACAGAATTTGAGATTCCAGCTCATTGAGTATGAGAATATTTATTGTGATATACAGGCTACTTTCATCAGCTGTGGATGGTGTGGACACCTGATCATGATACCCATATGTGCTTGTTGAACATCCCATTCAAAAGCTGGTCCCCATTTTGTTGTTAGGATAAGTACTGATTTTGGCCAACAAGTCTTGGTGCACAATTCGCATTTAAATGAATCCTAAAGGATGTGGCACTGTGCAGGCCATTGGAGTTCGTGCACTCCTTAGTTGGAATATATTTGAGATATTTGTTTGCTTTCAACTTTGTCTAATGCCCACATATGTGTTATGGTCAGGCGTCCGCAAACCTTTAGGTACAAAGTGTAATTTATCTACAAATAAGCCTTAAGTGACTTTTAAGTGTGACGTTTTTAGAAGCAGAGTGTATAAGTGATAGAATAAGAAATTTCTTACATCGGTAACTCCTGCTTCCAAAATGGTGACTCCAGCCTCCTTCTCTAATGCAGCCTTCTGGCTAACTGATCACACCCATGGCAGAAGTGTCAGTCATGACATACGTATGCACATTATTGAAGAGTGTTAATAAGTGTACACGTGTCAAACTCTTACCAGCCACATTGGCAATGGCAGCTGTGGTGATATTCTGATCATTAGGGCGGACCTGGAATGTCACAGCTGGACCAACAATGCTGCATGTATAACCACAGACATTTGTTTTAAGGTTTTGCAATTTGGTTACCGGATTTATGCATGTGGATATAATAAAAAGCTGTTAGTACTGTGTTTGATAAATGACTAAGAGGTTTATAGAAAACAGACTTCAATACACACAGTAAATCCCTTTGTTAAACAGATGCAGTGTATGTGTACAGAAAGAAGCTGTCAGTTAAGTCAACAACTGGGAGTGTAAATGGATCTCTGAGGATTTTACAGTTCACACACACGTATACAAACAAGGACTCACGAAAGCTCAAGGAAATCAGTCATCTGGATCTTTGCTTTCTGACACAAAATCTTCATCAGGTGCAAACCCTGATCAGTGGGAAGAGAACTGATGGAATAAAAATCACAAAGAGAAAAAGGAGAACAAGTCATTCGTTTGCTGAACAATAAAACATTTGAGATCAAAAAACAATAAAACAGATAAAAAATTTAAGCTTTAACTTCCTAATATTTACATCTAGCTGTGTTAAACAATTTGGAACATTGTGCCTCAGGTGCCAGACCACCCAATTTGTAAGTGAGAAAAAGTACAGGGACAGATCATCTAAAAGTAAAGTAGCTTTCGCAAACCCAAGGCATAATGTTGTGTACCTTGTAATTTCTCCTCACTTTTTTTAGTTCTGTTTTTGAATAAATATTGAAATACGTTGAAAGTTTTTCAAACAGAAAGAAATTTGGCAATAGAGTAAAATGCAGTGGTTCATATACAGTATATGAGGAAACAATGTCTCCATCAGGTGCAAACACTGATCCACCTGATCAAGGGAATCAATGGAGAAAAACACACTGTGAGAATAAGCGAACAAGCCATTAGTTTTTCCTTTTGTGGTTGATGGTAAGTACCCTTACAGAAAAAAAAGCAATATATTGTAAAATAGGGCTTATATTTATTAATACTGTATATTGCAATATATGAATGGACCACGTATGGATATACAGTATACTGTATATACTGTATATATTACAATAAAGACAAAAAGCATAATATTTATACTTTATTGAAACATTATTGAAACTTTATGCAAGTTTAAGAATTATATACACACTTTTGCTTTGACGGTGTGCTCTGATTAATGCCTATAAAGTCCATTTTGTTCGAACTACATTAACCTATAAGCATATTGTAAAAAAATATATAAAGAAATAGATATATTCAATTAAATTTCATATATTATGAAGTATATTGCTGAATATAAAATTACATACATTAAGATGTAAGACATTTGAATATATTTTACTTTATTTCTCAATATATTAAAAGCGGCAATTCCTTATGTATTTTTCAATATGTTGTAATATATTAATACAATATATTATTCTGTTTATTGTGAAGACATTTTTGAATATGAATATCTTTTTTTTCTGTTAATTATTAGTTAGTATCAGTTAGTGTAGCAAAGATGAATATTAACATTTAAAATCTATTAAATTTACCAGTAGATCAGAACACTACATCATTTAATATATTGACAGTTAACATATAGAGAAATACTGTATAAGGGTACTGTGGCCTTGCACCTGCAGGGTTAAGGGTTCGACTCCTGCCTCGGTTCTGTGTACATGGATTGTGCATGTTCTCCCTTGCTTGGAGTGTTTAATCCCACAGTCCAAAGACAAGCAGACTAGGCTAATCAGGATTTCCAAATTTCCTGTAGTGTGTGTGCTTGTGTGCCCTGTGATAGTTCGGCACCCAGTGTGTACCCCACCTTTTGGAATTAAAGGTTTGTCTATTGTGGCATTTTGCTGGCAGGTTTGTTATCAGTCCATAATTTTGACTAATCAACCTTCTCCTAGGCTCATCCAGCAGAATAGTCATTTCTTCCACTGGGCATGAGGGCCAACAAATTGTGGTAAGTAGAAAGATTATGTACACTGTAGCTGCTGCTTTCACCAGAACTCAATGTACTGTATGTGACGACCTATGGGATATTTAGGACTGTTGTCTTAGGCTATTGTGCCCCGAGACCCCTAAGATTGGCTCCGGGCCCCCGTGACCCTGTACATGATAAGTGGCATCAGTGGTAGAGAATGAGTGAGTGAGTGTGTGAGTGTGTGTTGATGTTTGAGACTTACTCAGTATCTGTAATGATGTAGCCATAGACATCATTGTTACTGTTGGTCTGCACATCAAGTTGCAGGTCCTGCACTTTCACATTTTGTCGATGTGGGGGGATTTTCATTTCTAGGACAGAAGAGGGTGCTATAGCAGCAGCCTCCACCCAGCCCTCCACCTCCTCCACCTGTTCCATGGCCTTCTTCTGCACTTTTCCATCCAACTGGGTTGTCCTGCTGCGTACTCTCTCCACAGATATGCCCTGTCCCTTTACAGGAGGACTCGGCTCTGAGGGGGAGGTCTTATCCAGATACTCTAGCAACTTCCCCAATAATTGTACTTCCTGTGAAGACATAAAATGGCAATATAAATAAGTGCAATACAGTAAAATATTACTTTTTAATGGTCAGAAGCCGTACATAAAATTGTAGTTTACAGTACAGTATCTTCCTTAAATACAAACATATATATAAACTGAAATGGTGGCAATGTTTATGTTTATGTTAATGGTTAGTAGATAGCCATTACTGCTATCCATATTCCTCCTCATGTCCAAGGAAGACATCTGCAAGTTATTTTAAGATAACTTGTAATTTTTCTAAGCCTCAAAACAGTTTACTTAAATTTCAGCAGCAGGTCTGTGCACTATTACGAAGCCTTTAAACCAGGTCACAATCATAACATATTCAGCTATATTTCTATTAAACTCAACTAACTTACTGTATTATCATGGGTTAAAGTTGGCCGGTATGTTTTTGTACTGCATACTAAAAGATTCAGTGTCAGTACACAGTACTGGAAAGAAAAGAGAGCAGCTGCCTGCCAAAACCCACATTCAAAACTTAAACAGCTTCAACAACACTCCAAATTAATTGTTTCTACAGTACTATAAGTTGTTACGAATTGCCTCTGTTGTGTTTTGATCTTACAATTGTGTACAATTATACTTTCTGTGTAACTGATATGTTTTTACACATTTCTGTTAATTGTATTTTATTTGTAACTTTAGAATTTTTATTCCATCTTTTATTCTATTTTATTCCATTCAAAAAGAGAAATTTCATTAAAAAAACTTTGCGGCGAATTCTATCTTTAGTTCAACTGTATTATTCTAGGAGCAATTTTCCTTTTACTGTAGTGAAATCTTTCTTTTCTATTTTATCTTTACATTGTGCTGTCCATTAGCGTAAAGTATACAGTAAGCATCTATACTTCATATAAGCATATCACTATTTTACCCGTATGGTTGATAAATAAAATTTTTATTTGAATTTAGTTAACATGAGATGACTTTGCAGGTGTTAACTCTGCAGGTGACTGATATCTAGTGATTAGGGGGATTCTCTGTAAACTGTCCATGTCTGCTCATTCGCATGCTTCTTTACTTCCTAAACACAGTGCTTGTGAAAAGGTTTGTTTGATTTATTATTCGGGACATTTCATTTTTCCATAACTAGACCACGGAATGTACTGGCAAGAATTTAAAATTACTTTCACCCCTTCAAATAGCCAAAAGCCCAATTGAAGGTGATTTATTTACTGTTGCACAACTGTTGTGGTGTGGTGTTTTGCAAAATCATATCAAATTCACACTGATATAACCAAAACAATCTTGACATAATATTCTAGCTTTTTTTTTTTTAACACCAGTGTGACTCAAAGACAATGCACAAAAATGTTCCATAACAGCTTGTAATACTTTCTGTTTCTTTGGGGTAGAAAATCTATATTTTTCTAAAAATGCAGATACAAGTGCGTATATGATATTTGAACATCCCATTAATGGCCTGAAATTTTTCACTGATGTTGAAAGGCTTTATTAAAGCTTTTCCAGCATGTCTGTGTGGTATTTCCCATTAAGTTCATTAATGAGATCAGGCACTGATGTAGGGTTGAGGTAAGGGCTCTATGCAGGCCAGCTGAGTGCTTCCATTCCATGTCTTTATAGATCTTACATTGTTCCAGTAAAGGAAAACTGTAATAAAGCATAAATCAACGTCCTATACAATTATATTATATGATTATATTACAATTATATACAATTGTGTGCTGTCAATGTTTGTGGGTAGTTTGTCACACACATGGTCAGGTATTTACATACTTTTGACCATATAGTGTAGCTTAAGAATCCTAACTATTAGCTGTTTTAATAAAGAGCCCAGAAAAAAAGGGATGGCAAAGACATATAAACATGAATACCTTATGATTTCCATTAGATCTCTCTTCCTTCCTGCTTTGTCCCCCTGCACGGTATGTATAGCACAAAATGATTTACATTCATAAATTAATACTAATAATTAAAAACATTGTATATTACAGTTAATTATATTACTTTGTATATTACAGAGTTTTACCTGACAGAGATGGCATGGTCTCATATTTTTGACTGAGTGGTGAAGTTTCTTCACTTAGTTGCCTTACTAACTCTGAGGTATTTTCATTCCATGAAATTCCTCCTGGCTGCTGGTAATCTGGGCGCAGTTCTCCAGTTTCTGGGTCTACAGTTTGCAGGTCTTCTGTTTGCAGGTCTCGGGGTCGGTATGCCTTTTCTGCTTGCTTGTCCACTACCTGCAGAGCATCAGCTATGAGAGAGGCCAGCTGGTCCAGATCTGCTGCACTTAAACGCTCCACATCTACATTGTGCCTTCCTACATTCTGTAGAACATTTCGGATAAAGGTCTCTGCGAACAGCAAAACCAACAGGCACAGAGTTGCAAAAAGAAGGAATTTTGAGGAGCAACATTTGTGTTAAATTCAAACTAAACCAACATCTTTCATTTTTGTTTTAACCTTAACCTGCCAATTTCCAAGCAACCAGCTCTTCAATTGTACAACTGCCACCAGTAAAAGCTAACACATGCTTCCTCTGAGACACATCAATCCAGCCAGACACATTTGTACATGGCTGCTCATCTACATTATATCCATAGGTTAGGATAAAGCCTCCAGTGGAAAATGCTATTTCGCCTCTTCCACATACTGTACATGAGCTCACAAATGCAAATAACTGGCAAGTGTCATTGTGATTCACACGGGAGACAGACCAAGAGAGAGAGAGAGAGAGAGAGAGAGAGAGAGAGAGAGAGAGAGAGAGAGAGAGAATATCCCTCCAAACCAGACAGCATGGCCAAATTTGCTCTCTTGGCTCCCAGTAATGGATGAGAGAAAACCAAAACTGTTGCCACAGAGTGTTAAGACATTAAAAATACTGTCATGGTTTGATTACGTGATTAGTATTGCATACATAATTTTAAATCCTATTTAGTATGTGAACTATAATACAATTCACTGATGAGTACATACAGTACAGTGGTGGCCAAAAGTATTGAGTCAAGAGTGAAATTCATCATTTAATTACATTCTCAATTTTTTAAATAAAAAAAAAATGTTTTTTTTATTATTTACAGAAAGTGTCTTTTCTTTAAAACATGCTGCTGGATCCAGCTTGGCATAAAGATGTGACTAGTTATCTGGTGTCACTTGCTCAATCTGTGCCTGCTTGATTACCCCCTGAAAATCATGTACAGAAATTTGCTACAGAAGTTCACAATTAACTTGAGAATTCCGGAGTTTTAGTCATTTTTGTGCAGAGGTAGCAACTGATTTTAAACAGCAGAACTCTTCAGCTAGCTCAAAGTAAATAATGAAATCACTTGTGGTCACAGGGAGAAATATTATTAAGCTATATACAGTAAAATAAGAGATAGTGCTGTCTGATGCGGCCATATGTGATATTGCTTTGAAATAATGTTTCCATGCTATCATCAACATTATCAACAGATGATGTTTTGTTTACTTAACCAGTTATTTGTCTCAATTCATATCCTTCAAAGACTGGTGGAACTAACTGAGCATGACTGGTGGAGCTGGTGATCGATCGATAGCGACTGACAGTCAGTGTAATTAACATGGTAAAACTAGTTTTACTAATTCTTAACAGTTCTATGTAGCCAAAATGGGAAGAGAATAAACTCCTCACATTTGGGATTTGAATCCCAAATAGCATAAAATGAAAATCTAGTGCACTAGGGTGTACCTGATTTAGCATTTACTAAGGAGACAAAGTATTGTTTAAGATGACATACAGTAACATTACCTTATGTGTTTTCTTGCTGAAAGTGCTTTTGTGACTGGTTTTGAATGTGGGTTTTGGCAGGCAGCTGCTCTCCCCTCTTTCTAATAACGCAGACCATACCGACCTGTCTTCACTCATGTTTGTGACTGACAATTAGTGTAATTAACAATTAATAGAACACTTGTGACATGGAGTGATTTATACAGTTTGCTGTTACACTCTATTATCACCACTCGTGGAATGCCTCTCATCCAATAAGATTACTCTGTTAGAAATAACTGTTGTATAATACATAGCATATGCTGTCATAATAGTTTGGGGCACCACTGTATATGCTTTACTTCTCACTCACCTCATCTACAAAACAGTTAAACAGTTGAAACTGAATTTATACAGTAGTCACTGCCTTAATCTGTTATCTAATCATCTGTTATCTAGTTTTTCTTTGACAATATATTGAATAATATTATAAATAATAAAACACAGACAAACCTATAATTAATTGTTACACTACATATGTGACCAATCATATCAAGTCAGGTATTAAGTTGATTTTGTTTTTTTTGCGCTATGGCCCACAGAGAGCAGTGGGTGAAATGAAACCTTCAACAGAATTGAGAAAGTTTTAATTCTATCACTAACCAATCAGAGAAAATTCCAGTCAGAGAACTCTCTTTCTTAGGACATTACGGACTTGTCATTTGAATTCTTAAAACAGGATGTCGACCATAAACAAACTCGCACTGGTCATATCTCAGCAATCGGACATGGGACTGTAATAAACTTAAAAATTGGAGCTTTGTGAACAGGGAATCTTAAAATATGCATAATTCAAATCCCCCAAAATGCAACTTAATACCTGATTTCATGTGATTGGTCACATACAGAAGAAACAGATCATACCATCTACTTGAGTCAGTGGTTCTTTGACAAGCAACTGTGAGGCTCCAGCCTTTGGGATTACTACTTCTGGTTTTGGTCTACCTCTCTGCCCGGATGCCATTTTTTGAGACACATACTGCTTTAGGGCAGTAAGGGGGAAGTATGAACCATCCTGTTGTTGTTGTATGTTGTACACTCTGTCACTCTGATAACGAGTGAGATCAGGGAAAGAAGGTGCCTGATAGGGTGAATCTGGGGTGAACTCAGGTGGGCTTGGGCCGAGTTTACTGTTTGGTTTTCCAGAACGATAATAAGTTGCTGGCAGAGAAGACTTCATTTTGGTGACCTGTACACAATGAACAGACACAAATATTTAATAAGTATGTCGGTAATAACTTTGACTTCATGCATACATATAACATACAGTAACATACTTCCCATGACCACGGGATATGACATGGTTGTTAAAGTAATGAGAAACTACCCACTGCATCATGTACTCTAGGATTAATAGAACTGTTGCCAGCTGAAACATAATAATAATTGCAGTAATTATGCAAACCAGGCCTCTAGCATACTGTATGTATAGTTGCATATGTAAATTTTATTTATTTATTTTGGGGGGTATAATCAACATATTTGCATAGACGTTGTGCTTATCATCAGTAATTAAAATTTTGTCTCCTGGGCAAGGCCAACTCGGCTTGCCTACCTTAATTTATGATGCCAAACATGATTAAAAAAACTACAAAAAATAACAGGAACATCAACATACATAAATTTATATCAAAATAATAATGTATCTTCATTATTGGAGTGCAACAATTAAGGAGTCAGGCACTGGACTACGGTTCGGAAGGTCCCACATTCAAACCCTGCAACTATAAAGCTCCTCTGTTGGGCCCTTGAGCAAGGCCCTGAACTCTCAATTGCTTATATGTATAATAAGATAAAAATGTAAGTTACTCTGGGTAAGGGTGTCTGCCAAATGCTTAAATGTAAGCAAGAAATTGTATTAATGGTTACTATATTGGTTTATGTTATTTATTAGTTTATATTATTAAGCATGCTCTGGCATACCCTACCAAGGTTGAAAGTGTGGGAGCAAATTACATTAATAATAATAATAATAATATTTTTTATTTATATAGCGCCTTTCCAGATTACAATCTGGTATTGGCCTGTAAGTTTCTGGTTCGCAAAGGAACATAAGCATTTGATAACATACTCATATGACAGTTCCCCTAATTGTATTTTGTTACCTGTTACATATTTTCAAGCCTACTTAGAATTCTGCAAACATACAGTGGCTAGAAAACCCTAGATAGTTTTTTTGTGTTATTATTTTAGGAACACTATCTTTGTTAATATTCTTGACTTAGATGAAGCCATGGGAGTGGTAACTCAGGTGGCTAAGGCTCTAGGTTGTTGGTTTGGGGATCTGAGGATGCGGATTCGAGCCCTGCCTTTGGTGGGTTGTCACACCCCATACTACCCATGCAGTGCCGGTCCCAAGCCTGGATTAAATGGGAGGGTTGTATCAGCAAGGGCATCCCGGCGTAAAACCTCATGAAAAGTTGTTGTGTGGTTTGATGGTCTGCTGTGGCGACCTCTTGACGGCAGCAAGCGAAAGACTAACAGCAAACTTGACTTAGATGAAGACCAGATCACATTTTTATGACAAATTAATGCAGAAAACTATGAAAATCCAAAAAGTTCACATATATTTTCTTCCCACTGTATTATTTGATTAAAATGTTGGAAAGAAACGTTAAATACACATTTGTTTGTATTAGCATACATTATTTGATTACTTAAGAAACAGATCCGTAAATATATTTATACAGTATTAATCAATTCAGGAAAATTTTATTTGTATAGGTATTTACACCGATCAGCCATAAGAATAAAATCACCTACCTAATATTGTGTAGGTCCCTCTTGTTTCACCAAAATAACTCAAGGCCTCTATGAAGGTGTGCTGTGGTATTAGGCACCAGGGTGTTAGCAGCAGATCCTTTAAGTTCTTAAAGTTACAAGGTGAGGCATTGATGGATCGGACTTGTTTTTCTAGCACATCCCATAGATGCTCGGCAGATTGAGATTTAAGGAACTTGGAAGCCAAGTCAACACCTTGAACTCTTTGATCAAAGTAACTATTCATCAAACTATTCCAAAATTATTTTGCAGTCCATATTATCCTGCTGAAATTGGTCACTGCCATTAGGAAATACATGGGCTGCAACATTTTTTGGAAGTTGTTACTGTACATGTCAAAGTATCCATATGAATGCAAGTGCACAGGGTTTTTCAGGGAAAAAAAAATTCCCTAAGAATTACACTGCCTCTGCCTTGCTTGTCTGTTTCCAATAGTGCACCCTAGAGCCATCTATTGCCCAGGAAAGCAATGTACACACACCCAGCCATCCATCTGATAAAAGAAAACATGATCCATCAAACCACACCACCTTCTTCCATTGCTTCATGGTGTCATTCTGACACTAGTCTACGGCAACACAGCCACTGTAGGTTCTGACACTTTTCAATCATAGCCTAAAATATATTTTTTCAGCAAATTGTGCTTAAGTAGCTCTTCTGTGGAATTGACCCAAACAGGATAGCCTTTGCTTCCCATGCTGATTAAAGAGCCTTGCATGCAAATGATTCATTTATCCATGTTAGATGAATGCTGAGTTAGAGCATCTCCAAAACAGCAGGTTCGTATTTACCAAACCACCATTTGGTCAGTACGAAACTGCTGTTTTGGAGATGCTGTAACTCAGCTTTTCAGCCTTCATAATGTAGCCCTTGTTAAAGTCTCTCAGATCCTTATGCTTGCTCATTTCTCCTGTTTCTAGAACATCAGTAGCTCAGTTGCTGCCTAATATATCATATATCCCAGTCCTTGACAGGTGTCAATATTAGAAAATAATTCTTTTTTTTTTTTTTTTTTTTTTTTTGGTTTTAATGTTATGGTTGATTGGTGTATAAATGACCTTATTAGTTTATCATACACATATGAAATGAGTGGATATGAAAATATCTGGCCAGACACTAACATACACACTCCATGGCCCAATTGCACTGACAAAATGCTACACCAGAGTGTATGAACATGCTCACCAAATGTAGCAGAGCAAAACAGTAATTATACAAATACATAAAAATTACTTACCTGACCATTTTGTTTAGGCAGCAGACTCAGGTTCAGCAAATACTTCTGCAGACTTTGGCTAAGTTTCTCCTCCAATGGTTTCAGTCTCTTTTCTTCCACAGTAGCTGTTTGTACTATTTGTCTGTATAATAAGGAGCGTGTTAACATTATCAGAACTGACAAAATAATAGCATCTGCATTTGACTACTGTAAGGACTTCCTTCATATTCAATTATCTTTGAATTTTCCATTACATCGACAGATAACATCGACAGCCTATGATTCAATGAAAGGTTTCTTGACTGCCATGTGGAAGGCCCAGGCTTAATTCTCGCCCAAACCCCACTGGATACAATGCCACACCCCTCGTTGGAAGGAGCCGAAAGACCAACAACAACACACACAGCATATCTGGTAAAATGCTAAGATTGGCATAGTGTCTATGTGGTCAAGTTTGGAGACAGCTGATGATCACTTTTCATTTTTTATAGAATATAGTTACGGAGGATGTGCTAGTGTATAACAAGGATAGGTTCCACTTTAATTCTGATTTGGATTATTCATTCATTCATTTTCTATACCGCTTAATCCTGTGTTCAGGGTCGCGGGGGACCTGGAGCCTATCCCAGGAGACT
>JAQMYK010000018.1:9805161-9816219 GCA_030014345.1 Clarias buthupogon | reverse complement strand
ATGAGAGCAGCACCTTCCCGAGTGGGATGGACACCGTCCTGCCCTAACAGGCCAGCTTTGCCCTCAAAGGTCTTCCAGTTGTCTATGAATCCCACATTATTTTCAGAGCACCACCTGGACATCCAGCGGTTCAGTGACCATAACCAGCTGTAAGCTATGCTGCATTGGGATGGGACTAGAGTATACTACTTCGTCAGACATTGCCTTTGCTAATTTAAACACCTCTGTAAAGTTACTCTTACTAACTAATAAATAATAAACACTTTGTTCAAACTGGAAGTTGCGACTGTATGGCAGAAGGCCTACACTGAGGAGGGGGTGTTGTGGCAAGAGTTAACCTCTCTTACCAGATGTTGTTCCAATGCCACTCAAAGTGGCCCTTTGACCTTGCATTTTCTCAATGTAAAAATACAGTGCGTTCTCTCATGATAAAAAAGGTAGACCTTGATCTTAGTGGAAGAATATCTTAGGGTTATGTTATGCTAGGTACCGTATGTTGGTCATTGATATTTTGTTTGACCGCTTTTACCTTTAATTATGGCATGCAGCATGGTGGCCAATTCACATGTCAAAATTAACTCTCACAATTTGAGTCCTGGTATAATCACACTTCTTCAATGATGTTGATGGTTCAGCACCTTCATTTCAGGTTTCTATAATGCTTTGGACAATTCTTAACCCAATTGCAGTAACATTACCAATCTTCTTAGTTAGCTTCTTTGCTTGATGCAGACCCTTTTGTAACTGCAGTGTTACCATTGTCTACCAAATGACTAATGCATGAGAAATAAAAGGCAAGACAAAGGTTTACAATTGATTAAAGTTTATTGAGTCTCAGTCTCTCAATGATGCTGAATTACATCTGTCTGATGTTGGGCGATTTGCTGCTACTGTAGCTTTCTAAATAACCGTTCTCGCTATTTCTGTGCTAATGAGTTGGTGACTAGTGAGTGTAAAAAAATCATGATCATGAAATTGGCAGAATGACACTGCCCCTGACCATGTATAGTTTAGTTTAGGTGTGATAAAGTGTAATTTGGATTACATACTGAGAGACGGTGTGCATTATTCAATGTCTAATATACAGTATATAGTCTGCTTTGTTATTATTAACAATATGGCTTGCAAGAATATTTGCTTCATGAATGTGTTGTGGTGTCAACTTTGAAGGGGCATGCAGTTGCTATTGGTACTGTATACCCAAGCAGGGTTAAGGCACATGAAAAATATATACATATATAAACAGAACCCTGAAAGGAAAGCTCATCACGAGCATGTCAACAGCATTTTCTATCACTTCATTCTACTTAGTAATTCTTACTTATGGACCTCACTGATAAAAGCATAAAAACAGAACGTGTCCCTGTCCACTACAAAATTTAATATCAGAGGACTTAAAGGGACAGCAGTAACCAGCAAGAGGACACTATGCTTTGGTTTTCATCTATTCAGCCTTGTAGCCTTATACAGTATTTTCTAAAGGCCTTTGCAAGTGAACATTGAGCATGTACAACATGGTAAATAATAAACAAACAAACAAACAAACCAAAAACTAATTAGAAAAAGAACAACCTTGTGTAGTATGTAAATTCCCATCTGTGTTCCCAAACCCAATGCACACAAACACATTCGCAAGTGCAAAATGTCATACAAGTCATAGTAGTACACAGCATAGGTACATAATTAGTTCAGGCCTACACACACTTATGCATGAGTATATACACATACATGTCTGTAAAATGTCATATGTTTGTTTATTTAACTTTTAATTTTTCATTACTTAATACCCCCCCCCCCACACACACACACACAAACACACAGACATGCGCACACAAGCACGCATACGCAAATCGTCCTATTGCACAAATTAAACCATAAAGCAACCTCAGCAGCTGCACCATAAATCAATTCAAAGCAATATATTCTTTTGGCAAGTCTTCTAAAAAAAAAAATCTTATTTAAAATTAATATTAAACATATTAGATATATAGAAAATGTCCATCCACTAAAATTACAACACTTATGCATGGCTGCCATTTGTAGTCTCTGCAGGGATTCCATGCAGGAAGTCCTGATTTTTGGCCAGCAAAAGGAAACAGAGTGTTCTGATTAAGCAGATGGTTTTCTCAGGCCATCTTCACTCAGTTCATACCTAAAACATAAAATAAAATAAAATAAAATAAACAATGTAATTTTAGCTTGTCAGGGTGAATTCTGCATTAACTGTTTACAGAAACAAAAACAAAAAAACAAGAATGCCTCACCATTGTGTCCAGCCCTTTGATATATCCTCTGATGTCAAATCCACGATCACCTGAGACATGCACAAAAAAAAAAAAAAAGAAATTTCATAGCCGCCTAATATTACAGTTAAGATAATTTATTTATTTAGAAAAAATCATGTATGCAACGAATCATGCAACAACAATCATTCCTGTCTCTCGCTCACCTTGCCGAGAAGACCCTTGTGTTTAGACAAAAGGCCTCCACCGTTTTTCACTGCTACATCCAAAGTTCTTCTGTGCAGCTCTACCAGTGATACACTGAACTCAAACCTACACAAATACAGTATGCAGATACACATGCATGTATATATAAATACATCTGGGTGCAAAATTGATTTGTAATCACAAAAATAAAGAATTAAAGAAAAGAGAGAGAAAAGGGTGACTAACGTTTGGTCGAAGACTGGATTGAGGTTTTTCTTCATTGTGTGTGTTTTTCTACGTCCAGATCGCCGCTTATCCGGAAGCAGATACAAACGCACGTAGGGATCAGAACCGCTTTCTGTAAATGATATCAAATTCCTACAGACAAACGCACAAATAGGTCAAATAGACAGCATTGCAATGTCTAATCTTACCCATCTACATTCTCCATCCCACTAGTATGGTTGTATCCCTGATCAATACATCTTATATATTTACACTGCATGCACAATTATTAGGAAAGTTGTATTCCTTAAATGTATGTTTATATCTGCATGTTAAACCTGTATGTTTAACAATGGAAAAGCGAGTTTTGTCAAAACTTTTTACATCTCATTTGTTTAAAGGGCAGTAGTAGCTCTGGGTTACTGTACAGATTGGAAGGTGCCACTGTTGGGCCCTTAAGCAAGGCTCTTATCCATCTCTGCTACATGGGAACCGTATCATAACTGTCCCTCCGCTCTGACTGTAGCTTCCCAACAAAGCTTGAAAATGTGAAGAAATATATATATATATATATATATATATATATATATATATTTATTTTAGGAATAAAGAAACAACTAAATATTATTTAACAAATAAACACTTTCGGTATGTCAATAATATTCAGTGACCTCCCTTCTTTTCATGAATTACCATACATGCAATCCACAGTTTGTCAATTTCTTTGATCTGTTGACGCTCAACTTTGGCTGCAATGTGTGTATTGTTGTATAACATAGACGTTTCATTTAGCTGTGTGTCAAGACTATAACTTGGCAGTTTGTGTGGACTCATGTATACATGAATGCATGTGGATTGTTGTACATTTACCTGCAATGGTGTACCACTACTACAAGTTTATTCCGTTGGGAACTGTGTCTTAGTGTCAGCTCAATCTCTCCCAGAGGAAAATGTCCAGAAGTGGAACCACTGTAAAGAGACATCCATTATTATAGGAATGCATTTTGTATGAATTCTCGCTATATCTTTTTTGTTCCATTTTGTTCACATTAGGAAAAAAAATGTGTCTATATACACAAGGGGTGTTTTACTTTTGCAGCTCTTTAAGTCTGTGCTGTAGCTCCTGGGAAGCGTATGGATGGGAGACGTCAGAGGCAATGCTTGGTGTTGGCTCTTTGTTGTTCAGGTTCATCTGGGAGCCTGAAATTGCCAAGTTGGACGTACTCCGGCCTGTATCCACCAGACGAACCGGAGAGTCGTTCAATGGGGTGTTGGGTATAGAATCAGTCAATCGATGAAGGTCATTGACAGACTGACGTTCAGAAACAACTGGTTGCTGTGAAGAAGGCTTGGAGCTCACCCCGGAAGCAGAGGGTTTGGGGGTGTTCTTCGTACCCGAGACATTTTGGGCAAGATTGGTATTTGATGCACTTGTAGCGACGCTGGAACTTCGATTGCGAACCTGCACAGATGACTGCTGGTCTGAACCTGACACCTTCTCCAAACTAAGAACCTGGAACAGACATGCAGCCACAGCAAATCTTCTATTAATGCTGAATCTGTAAGAAGTTTATGTTGGATTATGAATGTGATGTGTGTTTATGCAGATAAGTGTGTGTTTTTCTGTGTACCCTTAGTGCAATCTTCATTTTGACAGTAGCACTGGGCCCTGCACTCTTCAGTGGAAACCTCTGACTGATGGTCATCTGCTCAGCCTGCATCAGCTGAGTCAAAGGGAGCGTAAAACTCCCCAATGTACATTCATGCTTCTCGTCCTTTACCTAAAGACACAAGCAAAAAGATGTGTAATGCAGCCTAGGGAAATCTTACATGATAACATTTTCACATATGTTACTACACGCAATGTATTTCTTTTTTTTCCTTCAGAAACAAAATGACAGCATTTTTAAGACAAGTTACTCCTAAAAGTGATCAAGGAAAAAGTTATATTTAAACATTCTATTTTACACACCACTGATTAGCATCAGCTATTTCTTTCCATGTTCTTGAATCCTTTTCATATTGTGTAGAATTTATATTTGCTTGACAGCTGATTTGTGAGGGCAATTATTGCTGGACACTTGTGAGTCTCTTCTTATTTGATCCGGGCACTATCCGTATTCGGATACATGATTGCGCTCCAAATGTTGAAACAGAGTTGGTGCATTATCTTTGGCCACGGGAACTGTTTTTCCGCAGTATTTACATTTGACTTCTTTTTGTTTGGTGTTGTCTTCACTAAGGCCAAAATGTCTGACTCAGGATTTTAGTTTGGTACAAGCTGCTCAAGTTGCTGCTTTCATGTCACAGACTGGACGGGGTAGAGTCATGTGACTACACACACCACAGAATGTTGTTAAAGGGATAGTACTGTACAGTATATGAACACACCCTGTGAACACACCCTGGGGAAAGTATTAAAAGAATAAAAATGCACAAAAAAAAGGCACAAAATACCCGGTTATGGTTTCTGAACGATTTTCCCCATCAAAACAGCATTAATTATTCACGGCATGGTTTCCACAATACAGTATGTTGGAGTTTCTGGTCCATGCTCACATGCCTGCATCATACACTGATGCCGATTTTTCAGAAGCACTTCCATACCGCATACTGTTCAACATGCCAACTTGATTCTGATTGGATAACTGGGAAGGCCACTGAAGAACAGCAGTTGAGCTTATACTTTGTGACAAATGTTGCTTGAGCATGCTCGAAGTAGCCATTATAAAATGGTCAGCAACAAAACTAATGACAAATCATCTGTGGCATTCAAACCATGGTTGGTATTAACGAGCCTAAAAGTATCAAGAAAACATTTCCCACACCATGGCACCACCTCCACCAGTCTGGACTGTTGACACAAGGCAGGCTGGGGCCATGGAATCATGCTTTTAGTGAGAAATTCTGACCCTACCATCTGTGCGCCTCACAATAAATCAAGTAATCAGGACAGGCTAAATTTTTCCAGTCTTGAATTGTCCAATTTTGGTGAGATTGTGCACGGTGCCATTTTGTTTGCCAGACAGATTTGAACATGACATGAGCATGTGCACTCTGATATTCTTTCCGCAGTTGCTTTATTTAAATATTTATAGCTATGTCTCTGTGTGTGTGTCATTGTGTGTGCCTGTGTGTGTCTGTATGCGTCATTGTGTGCTGATACCTCCACTTCTAGGTCTTGAGTCTTTGGATTATGTACTAGGAATGTGTAAGCCTCCTCCCAAACAGGCTCAGTGGTCTTATAACGTGTCTATGAACACAACACAAAAGTAGGCAGATTATTGCAAAAACACCTAAAAACAACCTAATGTCACATTGATTACATAAATATACATACATAAAATAAATTATTATAAAATAATATATATCAGACATTCCTGAATGCTATTCTGGTTGAATAAGAGAGACTATTCCACATGATTGCAGGTTTTTGTAGCTAATGGTAATTAAACTGATTTAAAAACTTGGTTCTGATTCCATTGGTTATGAAGACATGAACAGATTACACCAAACTAACGGACGGACGTTTACACACATAAAAACATACACATGCATGTGTGCATGCTTCAGTGTTTGTCATTATTAAAACGTATTTTCTGCGTAATACAAAGGAGCCCGATAAGTCATGATTTCATCCTTAGAAACCATTTACCAAGTTTTGAATCCCTGAAATCCATTACTAAATTATGGAATTTGTGTTCCTAACAGTTTCAAGTGTAATACTTAAGTGCCCAAGTGTGCAGCTTTGCATAGGAAACCCCCAACCAAACCCTTGAGTTCTGTGTAGCTGAAGGCAAATGCAAATTAATGTAACATAATTTTGCAATGTAGGAAAGTAACATAAAATCAAGAAGAATGAACACACTCGTATGTGTATTCTGTATGAGCATGTAATCGATTCTCACCTTACTGTTGAAAACCTTGTGTCCAACTTTAACCTGCACCAAGGGACTGGGATCACTGGTGACTTTCTTCGCAGCCTAGGGAATAATAATGGACGAGCACAAGTTTTAATGTATGTTGTGTTAACTAATTTCATTATTTTATTTTACAGTACATACTGCAATTCCAATTAAATTTTAATACTTTTAGATTTAAACAGAATAAAGTACATGCTGGAATATCTTTTTTGTGCATAAAACCTTTTGTGCATAAACATACTGTAAATCAAACATTTCACATGTTAAACACTTTCAGATGTTATTCATGCTGTTCAACCACTATATTGGTTGCCATCAGTGAACACGGGTCTGCACTAAGCATGTTCTCATGTCGCCATTTCCCAAGCTCATTACAGCCTTGGATAGCTTAATATGTGCTGTACCATGAAACCATCCTCACTGCACACATTACAGTGCTCGGTCTTATAGCAAACATGGAAAAGAGCTGCCGAAGTAGAACACCGAAGTACTGTGAGGACAGATTGATTGAGAATACATACTTGCCACCATGTGAATCCAATATGTGGTGGAAATTATGGCTCACTTGGACTCAGAGCTATGGCCCGGCAAAACGTCACAATATTCCTTGCAGTGAGTTGAGTCAGCTAAAGGTAGTTTGGCACTTTGTTTCTATTAGAAGGTATTTTCTTACCTTCACATCTTTCTCCAGATTACTAAAACGACCTTAGTATTCCTACACATGAGGGGCGGTCATAAAATTATTATTATTGCCAAGAAAAAAATTTACGTAATGAAAATGAACATCGGCCGTGAGCTTAGTACTTCTCTACATATCGAGACACTTCTCCAAATGATGGATGAGCTGGTGGATGAGCTGATCATCTTTATGGCTCTTGGGGAAATGTTCCACCCGTCATCACCTCGGTGTTGTCTACCACAAAGTGTGTGTGAGGTTGTGGGAGTAGAGGTGATAAGGCAGAATTTTGTACCCAAGTTGCTCGCAAGTTTCACCGCTTCGTGAGCTAATGGGCGTTGTCATGAAGAAGGCAACTGGGTTCGCCATTTTAGTTTTGACCCTCTAGCGGCATCATGCAGGACTATAGCACAGGCTTTTGAAACAAGAACAACTATTCATGAACATGCTCATTTCTGAAGACTTTGAAGAATTTGGGTGAATATTTTCTGCTTTTTCATAGGACAATGCTAATTTTATGACTGCCCCTCGTATGAATAAAAGTCGCTGATGCTTATTTGCTGGAGCTCGTGCACACACCAGCTGTACAATTGCACCACAGCTGCAAGGGCAAATATCCTGAACCCCAGACATCACAGATGAACACATCATAGATTCAGTGAGAGGACCACTAGCCCCAACTGATTTATCGTCTAACATTCACACCCCGAGTTACAAAAATCCCAAAATAAATAAACAAACAAATAATTTCATGCAATATGATGGACTATGTCTCTATTTAGGGGACGTGTAGTCGAGTGATTTGTAATTAAATAATTGTATAAATGTAAAGGAAAAAGAAAATAGGGGAAGCAAACAGTATTGCAATGAGTCTTTTGCATGTGTTATTTGTTCCTGATAACTGTGGAACTATCGATTCTCCAAAAGAAAATAATGATTATGGTGTTACTTTAAGGAGTTTACTGTAGATACCATTTCAGTTTATTAAGGCAAACATGCAAAACAGACTTGTGTTCATTTGCACATCTGAATGATGCCATTAGTACACCGTATCAGGCACAATTTATAAAGTTTGTAAGCAGACACTTATTTTAAATGTCTTTAAACTGTAATTTTGTTCCTAGATTTACAGTGAAAATACTACAAAAAAAACAAGCACACAGACGAATTAAAGTGCCGAAACACTCGGGAAATGCAAGCATATGTGGTATAGAGCACACGCAGCGGCAAAAGACTCACAAACAGAGTCCTGTACAGTGTTGCCGTGTTCTCACAGAACACGAACCCAGCAGACCGACGCTCCTTCAGACAGCCATTGGACAGATTGCCTTCAAACACACTCTTGACCACAAGAAACATCATGCGAGAGCAAGGGAGGGAAAGAAAGAGGCAGAAGCTGAAACCAGGTGAAAGGAATCAGAAATACAGGAATGACGAGACGAGTAGGAAAATAATTACTAAAAGGAGGAAACATTGTAAAAGAGAGGAAGTGTCGCAAGAACAAAATATACACACGCCCCGGCACGCACGTGTGTGTGTGTACATCAGAACTTACAGGCAGGTTCCTGGCCGAGTCCAGGTGTACTAGCAGTAGTGCTGAGGAGAGACCATCGTTTGCTTGCCCTTTATCCGCCCTGATGCTGCTCAACACCTGCAACATCATACACATGCTCAATGCCTGCAACAAGCAGATATTTGTTTAACCTTGTATGCACACAGCTGCTGAATGCCTTCTCTCACAAACACACTCACCTGTCTTCATTTTCCATGTGAGGACATGGATGCTAATTAACTCTAACCTCAGTAACCGAAATCAAATTCGGAATCTTCCAAATCAATTTTCTAAGCACTTTTTTTCTGATGTTTTTCTCAGGTTGCCTCTTAGAGGAGTTTGAATGCTTCATTTACTACTACGGTCAGTCACCACTGCAGGTCATCTGAACGGAGCATCGATAACATGGGGAGAGACCATACAAATGTCAAACCCACATGATCTGATCTGATGATGAGATCTGATTTTGGAAGTAAACAAACAAGCAGGACTGATATCGTTTAGGCTTGGGACTAAAACATTTTGGCAGATTGATTTGATTGAAAAAAACAAACAAAAAAACAACAACAACAACATACTGTAACAGAAAGAAGACCATACAATTGGGATGACATCCAAAGACAAAAATCTTACAGAAAAATTTTATACGAGTGTGTGAAGCATGCAGGTTTGTTGTACAACCCTAGTTGTGTACCTACTGTGATGCGGCTACAGGAAATCGGGTTAAAACAAGCCGTGTGCGATATGTGTGTGTGTGTGTGTGTGTGTGAGTGAGTGAGTGAGTGAGAGAGTCACCTGGTCCAGTTTCTCTGGTGTGGCAAGAGGTGAGAGCCATTCTAGCTTTAAGTGTAGTCTTCCTGCCGTCACCTCGTCCAGCACAAACCACTATAGATACACATGGATACAAACAAAATAAATAAATATTAGATTATAATTGTAATAACAAAATGTGAGAATCGAAATCCATAACGCTTTTTGTTGTAATTCATTGAACCAAAACAGAAGAGCTCTGTTTCAGGTTTAATAAATGCCCAAGTTTCAAATATTATTTAAGAAAGACCAGAATAAATAAGAAAAAAAAAAAAGTTTTACCTCATCGACTTTCTGCTCCTTCTGCAGCTCGCTCAGGTCAATAACAAGCCTGGAGGCAGAAAGAAGTCTCTTTATGTTAAATTAAGCAGCTTGAATTAAATTCTTCTACCTTTCGAAACATCAATATAAAGTTTGTTTTGACCTCTGAATCAGATTATTGTGGAAACCTGCACAGCCATAAGAAGCACATATAAAGTGGTATGAAATGATGCTGGGGCTGAACAATGCCATCAATCCATCAATTCATACAGCACGTCAGGGACAGTCTGCTCGGGTGCTGTACAGGGTTAAAGGTACTCTTCATTTCATCTGCACTGAGATTTTTCATCCTGTTACTGCAACCCTCATGGGTGTAAATTATGTACTAGTCATAGTTTATCCACCATAAATTATAATTGCAGACAAAGCTAAAAGCAAAATATCTATACTACAAAAAAAAAAAAAAACACAGACAAAATAATAATAATGCTGTTTTCTGTTTTCAAAATTTCCATGTGATGCAACAATTACCATTGTGGTCTTGAAACACACACACACACACACACACACACACACACACACACACCAAGGGCTTGGACATCATCAAGGTAAAAATTCTCAGTACGTCAGGGCCTGCTATATTAATGGATAGATAAATTGTTTGATTCAAGATTCCAAGAACTTTATTAATTCTAGAGGGAAAATGTAATACTACAGCACTGTACACTCATGCCAGTATTCACTTAAAGTCTAAAGTATAAGGAACTCCTTTAGTAAATGCTGCCATGAGTGTACAGCGCTGTAGTATTACAATTTCCCTTTGGGATTAATAAAGTTCTTTGAATCTTGAATCAATCTATCTAACTATACCATCAATCTATCTATCTAATGTAGCAGGGAATTCTACAAAGAAATAAAAGAAGTTTTAAATTGTTGTAGGTCTCCTTTGTTCTGTTATTTTGTATAATCAAAAGTCTCAGTTTGACTTGAACCCCCCTTGTATAAAACTCACTAATGCAGCTGTGTATATATATATTGGGCAAATTGGACAAGGTATGAAAACATTAGATATTTCACGAAAACTCATCGTACTGTGAAGACATTCGTGGCTGATTCAGAGCACAGACAGGTTCGTGCAGATAAAGGCAGAATGAGGAAGGTTTCTGCCAGACAAATTCATCG
>JAQMYK010000018.1:9766634-9794889 GCA_030014345.1 Clarias buthupogon | reverse complement strand
ACACACACACACACACACACACACACACACACACACACACACACACAAACATTCTTCACCAAACATGGGCATGCCTGTGATAGTCAGTCTGTTTCTGCAGAGACGCCACAGAACACTGACGAGGTTATTACTGGATGCTGCAGAGCAGAAATGGGAATGTTTAAAAAAAAAAAAACTAAAAAAAAAACCTACATCTTCTTGGTGCTATGCTTGTGCCATCATGCAGCACAACTGTTTTTATATTTCTGACCTTAGAAATATAACACAAATATAAATAGAAAACACTAAATTCATCCTTGGTGTGTTATATTTAATTCCATTATCATCAGAAGTAGGAACGTCATCAGTCAGTTAAAGCATTGAAAATGACGCCTCTTTTACAGTTCTCAGGATACGACCATGGTCCTTAAAGAACCCCAAAATCCAAAAGGTAGGATTTAACTGCCCTGTCACGGTGTTTACTTGTACTGTAGCTTGTGGAGTTAATCAGATTAGCTTTCCCCAGTTCCGGGGTTAAATTGGATCTTGATGATCAGAGCTGATGACGTTAGAAATGTGACTTGACGCTGGAGCCTCGTGTGGTTACGAGGTGGCTGTTCTAAATGGGCAAGAAGGGCTGAGACGTAAGGTCTCTTCTCCGTAACCCACATAACTTGTGAGATGGTAATAAGCCTTCTAAAGCAAATTATTTTAAAGGTTTTGTACATAAGCACATAAGCATCACCACCAATAATGAGGCAAATAGACAGAACGCTAGGAATAAATGAGCCAACGCAGCTGATCACTGATCATCATGGCAGGTGATTACACCAAGTGAAACACCTCAGAACATCTGATCTCCATTTGTCAACAACAGAGGGAGGGGTTAGTGGGGGGTTGTGGACTTTTGAAGGTGAAGATGACCAATCATACACGGTCCATTAAAAAACAAAAGTGCAGATGATTTTTTTTTCTTGACCAAATGGGTTAAGAAATCATTCAGAGCAATTAAAGATAAAAAAAAAAATATATATATATATATATATGAAAAAATTTTCCCCCCTCATTATTAAATGCCACTGACGAGTCTTGCTCAACAGATTCAGTCAGACAGCTGTGAGATATTCGATTTTACCCTCCCATTTAATAAACCTCACTGGTCAGGGTTATGGTATGAGGTGAATGCACAATTATGATAATGAAGTACTTGGCTGAGGGTGTGTATGGGCAAGAGAACCAGGCGTACTGCACTACAGCCTTTGAGAGTATACTCCTCATTCCTGTCACACCCTAATACCTGAAGTTACACATGCAGAAGCAAGGCCTTAACCAAACTAAACACCAAATATACCAAGTTCGCTTCCTCCAGTTTACCTCCTATCCATTATATACTGCATGTAGCCGAAAGTTTGTGGACACCTGACTGTCTAACCCACACATGGCTCCTCCTGAAACTGTTATCACAAAAGCATTAAGATTTCCTTTCACCAAAACATCCAAACTGCTCCAGTATGAAGATGCCAATGTGCAACAAAGCAACATCCATAAAACACATGGCTCAACAATGTGGATCTGAAGCTGTCGATCTCAAGTTGTCTGCACAGAGCATCGACCTCAAAACAACTAAAAAACTTTAAAAATGAACTAGAATGCTGACTGCACCCCAGGCCTCCAAGACAAAACCACATTCCAAAATCTAGAAGCAGCAAACAAGGACTAAAACCTGAATGGGATGTTTTTTGGGAAAAAAAAAAAAAAAAACGCACATATCGGTGTAAGGTTTATGTGACCACAAACTTTTGGCTATATAGAGTACTCCGACTGAGATAAGACAAGAAAGCTTTCTGCAAATTAGGGGCATTTTCATTTGGGTCTGTTTTTCAGGAAGCCCAAACAGTTTCAATTTCTTTGAAATGACACTACAGATTGAGCCGGTTGATAAAGCAAAATAATTCCCAGATGAGTGGCCATTTCAAAACAATTTTAGAAGAATTCTCTGTTTAAACAGATAAATATCTGGTGATTCACAGTTTCATCTCCCAAACAGGAATTACTGTAATGTACTGTACATATACACTAATCAGTATTAACATTAACACTGACTGGAGATGTGAAAAACAGGTTACGTCATTACAGTGGAACCTCTCGAGGGGGAGGATACATCAGGCAGCAAACAGTCAGGAAAAAGTCAGTAGCCATTTCTCAAAGAGGTGTACTTATTTATAACTGGGGTGAAAGTAGTATCCTGTAAACCTCCCAAGTTTCTCTTTATGTCTCCACTAATTCCGCTTTAGAAAATCCTCACCCATGTACAGTAGCTGTTTGGGGGTTGAATTCCAAATTGTGTAAAGTGTAACACAGGTGCACTATGCAGGCTGTATAATCACTTGTTATTGAGCAGTGCCCTTATTCAGAGAGGGATTTGGTATTCATCCTTGTGTTAGTTGTTTTTGTAGATTGCATGGACCGTGAACAAAGCAGCTAGGTTGGTCGTGAACCTGAAGCTCGAGCTCACGTTAACTAGTAGCTCAGAAGCAATTTGGAATAACTTAGAAGTGGTTACTAAGAAGACAAAGTGTTGTTTCATAACATAAGCAGATGTGCTTTCTTGCCACACGAGCCTATTTTCACCCATTTTATGACAATTATAAACTTATACAATTATGAAATTTCAATTTATTTATTTTTATATAGCACTTTTAAAAATGGTCATTGTCGCGAAACAGCCAACGTCATTTCCAGTTAAAAATAAACAGTATATTTGTTGCCAAAATGCTGCGATATAAAAGGACTGACACACTTTGATAAATGCTTTTATAGGAAAGTAATCTTGTTTACTGATAACAGCATACTTGTTGTGTATGTTTGCTTACATCCATCAACTTTGCTTTTTGCATGAACTCTGGTCCTAGTCTGTTAAAGGCCATAAACCATTGCTTAAATAAGTTATTGCTTCGTTTTCACTTTTCTCTTCAGCTGTTAGATCCTGGATATACTGTATGTTAACGAAAGGGCTGTATGCATGTCCGTGCACACATGGACATTCATTCCCAGTAAGGCCTTTATAAAATAAAAAGAATAACTTTAAGAAAACATTGCGGTGGTGTGTATTTTTCTTACAGGTTTTTTGAGGAAGAAAACAGATAGTGCTCCAACCAGAGGCATGTCTCCCAACAGGGGCTCCATGATGACTCTCAACACCCCGTGCAGCTAAAGACAAATGGAAACAAAACTGGAGAATTAATATCTATCTATTTTATTCAAAGACAAATATATACATTGTCCATTAAAAACATTATTGATTAGACAGACAGACAGACTGTTTAATACCAAAAGGAAACGGTAACGTTATAGCAGACACCACATACACTATACAAGATACTGTATAAGCAAATAAGGTGTAGAAGAACATTAAAGACTTATTTAAAAGAAACATTTGAAATCACTAAAGAGGGTAAACTTATTAACAAAATTAATTAATAAATAGACAAAGACTATGATGCAGTGTTTACAATAGTGCAGTCAGGTGGAAACCACTTTAAGGTGCATTAATGAGGTAAAACATTGCACAACAATAATAATAATATACTGTTTCTATGTAAATGATGACTGCATATAGAGCTGTTGAGGCAAATTGTAGATCTGCTAACTCTAAAACTCAGTATTGTTCTCATAGTAACAACTAATTCATATAGAATTATAGAGTGGATGTGTACAGGTTTTCTTTTTTTCTTATAATAAATGTATCAACTTTTCACTTGTTTTTATCACAGACTGTCAAAGTGTATTTTATGACTGAAGACTTTGGACATGATCATTGCTTTAAAGTAAAACTCTAGGTTTTAAGTTCTACTCTACAGCAAATGTTTCAGGACAGATGAATTTGTGCTTCCTTATTTATATATTTAAAAAAATAATAATAATAAATAAAAAGATTTTCCCCTCATTTCTAGCTTAAATACAGATGTGTATATCCATTATAGAACAGGAACAGGAATGAACTTGGATCACGAATGCACATGTACTGTGTGTGTAATGCATCCTGCCCGTGTCCTCCTGAATAAGTGTAACAGGCTGATCCAGCAAGCTGTCGAAACCGACTGATAAATAAACACAATTCAAATCCAAATCTGTTTATTGTTGCAAATGATACATTGGCACACTATTTTAAAATGAAGTGAGAAATCAAGGAACCATGTGCAACTCTACTCCACTAGAGTAAGATCATCACAGCTCTATCATGAACTATATCATAGCTGAAGGACTTTTCAATCTTTACACCCATAAGCTAGAAAAACAGCTCAGTGGGAGAGATTACCCCTAAGGACAATATAGGCATATGAAATGCTAGTTTTTATATTTATTCTAAATAAAGCAGATGTTTCTTCAACATATTCTAGATCAGTAATATGTGCATTAATTGTATAAAAATGTAACGAAGGCACGTTACAAACACAGACATAAATCCATACTTTATATTTACACAGACACATAAAAGCACATAATTAGACAGTGACCTTAGAATGCATGATTTATTTAATTTGTTTGTTTATTTATTTACCTGGATGCTGTTGATACCTGCTCGGCAGTAGTATTTCTTAATCTCCACATCAATCTCAGTGTTTCCAACGAAGCTAAAGAAATACACAAAAATAACATCTACATGTGAAAAAAAAAAAAAAAGACATGAATAATGCTTAAATAAATAGGAACATCACCACCAGTGCATTGTGGGGAAACTCAGGAGTAAAGCGCATTACATGGTTCATAATGCATTTATCTGAAAGACATTGATGTCGCCGTTGCTTGAAACCCTGCAGCAACTAATCACTAAACGTTTATCATCTCCATCATGCAGCTCACCTGATTTGTAAGTCCATGATAATCTGTCGTTTGTCTACATTCTCAGTGTAAACCTTCACTCCGTTCACTCTCAGGGCCTACAGAGAGAACGAAAAAGAAAGCCCGGGCATGAGAGGGTTTGAGAAAGTCAATGACACTGAGGAAGACAGAAAAACTGAAAACACTGGTAAAATCAACAGCTCAACCCTTTGTACCTCCGATTTGCTTATGCCTCTTTGTATTTGCATTTTCTACATATATGCAACACTACATAGACAAATATTCCAGGAGCAGGATCTAAAAAAATACCGGCCTACAAAAATTCATTTCAGTTCAATTATATCTGTTATAATTCGCAGAATCACTATGCACATTGTCACAAAACGGCTTTACAGGACGAATGACACGCGTTATTTTACCTCTGTATGCGTAATAGATTTTAAATAAAGCAAACAAAATGTGACTGAAGTGTAGAATTGCGTTTTAGATTAACAACAAAAATATTCTGTTAAAGTAGCTGGGCAAACTAACAAAATTATAAAGATTATTTTCAAAACTTGGAAGTAAATTCTTTCCAGTCAATGACTTCCTGAGGTCCGGACCCTGTGGACATGACCATGACGAAATGCTGGGTTTCCTTCATTCATCTGCTTTGCCAGGACTTTACTGCAGCTGCCTTCAGTTGCTGCTCATTTCGGAGGCTTTCTGCACTCAGTTTTTTCCCCCCAGTAATTGAACCAGTCTGAGGTCAGGTGACTGACGCAGCCATTTAAGAACATTCCATTTCTTCATCTTAGGAAGCTCTTTACTTTCTTTCCTTTTATGTTCTGGGCCCCTGGCCATCTCCACTGTCAGTTTTGCAGCACTTGACTGAATGTGAGCGTAATACTCCACAGCTCTATACACTTTGGAAGTGAACTTTTGGAAGTTTCATTGGCAGCCGTACATCCCATGCCATAACACTGCTTTAGATCATGAACCCATCCTTTCCTTCTTTTCCCATCATTCTGTAATAAGTTCATTTTTGTTTCATCTGGCCACAGATTATTTTTAACATTTCCTAGCAAAGTCTAATCTGTGCTTTCTGTTGAGTCTTGAGTGTTCCCAGTGGTTTGCATCTCGAGTTAAAAGCTCTGTATTCTCTTTAGAGTCTATAGACTTGAACAATGATATGACTAGATGTAAATCCCACAAGTCTTTCATGCTGTTCCTGTCCTTTTGGTGCTGCTGAGCTTAGCAGTGCATGCTTTGGAAATATATTTGGAAATATACAAATTGTTGATTTGTCCAGTCCCATCTGATTGTTCCGTTTTGCTTTTTTCAGAGTAACGATGGCCACCTTTGCCTTTTGAGCCACACATTGAGGAATTCCCATGAACACGTACTAATTTCAAATGTAACATTTGAAATGATCTCCTGAACTTAAATCTCCTTAATTTGTAATGCGATAATGAGTAAACAGGTCATGACTGGCCATTAAACTGTTTATTGATCAACTGCTCGATTACTTTTGGGCCTTTGAAAATGGAATAAAATGGCTTAATTAGCTTATTAGAATCCCCTTGAAATAAATATCAAAGCTTACTCTTTAATCCCATTTTAACTGCTTCATTCCAATTTCATTGTAGTGATGCATAGAGGCAAAATCATGTGACGCTCTACAAATACTGGGACACACACGCTTGTAGGTAGAAAAAACCTTTACAAGCAATTGTTAGAATGTTATGGTTCTGCTTTCAGAGTCAGACAGTATACAGGTTACAGTTAATGTGAGTGTAAGCCACCTTGTCCCCCATGTCAATCTTGGAGAAGCAGAAAGAGCTGAGGTGTGCATTAGCGCCTTTGACGGCGGGCTCGATGGTCTCCCTGAAGAGTTTGTCAACAAACTGACAAATATATGGCCACATCTGCTGAACTGTCTGAGGAGGAGAAATAAAGAGATAAAAAAGAGAGAGAGTTTAGTGAGCTCTTTGTACAATCATGAACTTTTATTGTGTCTCATCACTGTGATCATGTTCGAGGGTCGTGAGGTTAAGGTGCTACAGTTTGATACAGCAAGTTCCAGTTCATGATAATTTCATTATCTCGGTTAATATTAAACAATATTACACAAGTTGCTACTGTCTTTTATTTGTATGTAAAATCTATAATGAGTAAAAAATAAAATGAGGTTCCATATCAGAATGGAAAAAAAAAACAATTGAATAAACATTTTTTTTTTATTATTCCTGTAAATATACATTTATGAGAGCACCCGTATCCCTCAAGGAAGAATGGGCAGAAACGTTTGAGCTGACATGAAGCCAATGCTGTCTTAAATAAGCATTCTTTATTACCATGGTGAGTAGAGAAGCATGCCGAACCTCGAGACAGAAAGGCTACAACCTCACCACGGCAAAGGATCACATGAGGTTCTCAAATATGAGGGTACAATGAGCAAAGACTAACTGAAACTGAAATATTAATTTACATTACATTTACAGCATGTGGCAGATGCCCTTATCCAGAGTGACTTATAGTACATTTGTATCATAGTATACATTTGAGCAGTTGAGGATTAAGGGCCTTGCTTAAGGGCCCAGCAGTTTGAGTGTGTGTTGGTGGAGGTGGGGTTTGAATCTGGTTCTTTCTGATACAAAGTGTTGTACTGTACCTTAACCAGTGAGCTACGCCTGTATTATATTCTACCCCTGTATTATTAATATTCAGCTGTCCAGTCTTGGGGAGTGTGTGGCAGTGGGGCATAGATTCTCCTGCTGTTGTTAAGCTGTAGTTAAAAATGAGAGACTGCTGAGGGAATCCCAGAATATCAGCAGAAAATCAGCCCATCTGGCAAACAGCAAGCATGCCAAGGTCAAAGTCACTGAGATCACATTTTTGAGTAGATCATATTTAACGGGTCAGAGAGTTTAAATACGTCTCTGTCAGATGATAGAGTAAGATGGTTACAACATTCCTTAAAGGCAAACAAATAAAAACTGTCACAAACTCCTTAGACACTTAGACATGTGTGTTTTACTTTGTGCTATTAAGTGTGAGCTCCAGCAAACACATTCCTTGTGAAGATATTCTGAGTGACCACCAGATAAAGAGTTCATTCTCTCGGAACAGCCGAGCTGATCAAGCAGCTAGCTTCAAGAGAGATCACACCACATGAGGTGTTGTTTCAAAATCCATCGCATGAGAAAGCTTGCTTGCACCTTGGCATTTTGTTTTTAACCTGATTAGATTGACTGTTGATTTGAAAACGTCATGATGGTCTATGTGGATTATCTTAAATCTTTTTGTATTTTGCTTTTAAGATAACCCAATGTTGTGTTTCTGTCTAACTGATGCACTGATCGTGAACTTCTGGGCTGATAACTATACCGATGTTCAAAATTAGAATTCGTCTGATAGTCAATGTTTTTGCCTGGCTACAGCTCTTGTGTGTTTCATAATAGTAAAATGTTCTTGTGCACATGTTGTAACAATCAACAGCCATACAGTAATGCCAAATAATGGCAAAGGGTGGGACATTTTTTTTCTTTTATTTGGTATGGTAAACTAGAGCTGAATGTGTGTACAGAGGAAGAGTGCTAAGGTGCTGCTTTAAATAACCTCCATGCTGAACTTTTTCCTCTGTAACGAATGGTGTAGAGAATGATTGTGGTGTTCTGGCTTTATTCCATTCATGTATGACATCATGAATGTAGTGTTGTGATTACTGGACTCATGTGGATGATGTTTCATTTTGTCAGAATACAGGTACAGTGTGGAAATCCCTACTCAAGTGAGTTTTTGTCTCTTTATGTTAATCAGCTTTCCTGGGGCTATTGCTAGATACTAGTGATGGGTCGTTCATGAACAATTTGTTCCTTTTAACATGACTCAAGAGGAACAAGTCGTCTCGGAGAGTGATTCGTTCATGTACTACTGGGCGCGCATGCGCAAAGCATCGCAAAACCTCTGTAGATTATGTACAGGAAACTCCTATAGACACTATGCGGTGCAATAAATTCGAAAGAACGAACGATTGCAATAGATTCAAAAGAACGAACGACTCAGACTAGAAGATATAAGAGATGAGCTACTCATTCTGATTATCATAATATGTCCTTAGCTGCATTGTAATATTTTCATTACTGGAACTATAGCCAAAATTTGTATGTGTACAGTAGATGTGTTGGGGGTCTGTTTATTGACAATTTAACATTTTATTTTATTTCTGATCAAAAGAGCGAAATTAACTAAATGACTCAAAAAAAATATTCAAAGAGCCAAGTCACTAAAATGCTTCAAACTTTCCATCACTACTAGATTCAGACTCCCGGCTCGTCCGCACTCACATCATCACACCGGATCTTTCCCAAAGCTGCAGCTGGGTAGCTACTGTTGTCCCAGTCAGACCACAATTAATCAACACAACATGTAAGGAGCGAGAAACTGATGTGACGCAAAAGAAAAAAACATAGACTGCTGACGTATTTATTAAATTTTTTATGATTACATTGAAACGACATGATGAAATCTAGATGTAGCCACTGCTATTTAATAGTGTGTGTACGTCTTAAAAACTACAGAAAAGGGTTTAATTTTGGTCAGAAAGACCACAAGAACTGATGTTTAGAGGTAACGTTACTTGAAACACATCACTACTACAGATTAAACTGGCTTATGAGAGCAGTACGATCATACAGACCTTATTGAGCCATTCCACTCTCTCCACGTCAGGAAAATGAACCTGCAAGAGAAAAAGAAAACAGAGCAGTTTTACATGTTAATCCAATTAAAACACATGACTGGTCTTGATTTTCTGTATTGTTTTTTAAGAAAGTAACTCGACTCTTAAAAAGAACAACAACATGTCAGTACTGTTCCCATCCTCAGACAGGAAAAGCCACTTTATGTAATTGTAGGAAGTAATTTAATCGAGATATACAAAATAATCACATGTACAAAGTCACTTTTGCGGTGAGAAAATGTGCTAAAATATACATGATTCAGAACCTTTAACAGTCATACATAAAATATATAAAACATTTCTTAATGACTACAATATCTACACTGCAGATTTATTAACAGGAGAACATTGAATTCTAAAATAAATAAATATATAAATAACTAGATGCATCTCATCTAATCAGAATTTTTAAAATGTTAATTTTAGTGCAAGCATCCTTGATTAATTGTATTTCTTTTTATCGGACCCATGCTTATTTTCTGGGGGAGAAATGATAATAAATAAAATAATAAGGCACTGGTAGCACCATCTGACAGCAGTAAATACTACATAAAAATAAGTCTAGTATCACGGTCAGAGAGGACACAGAATGACAACAATCTGGCGTGTTTCATGATTACCAATGCAAATCGTACTGCAAACACTCTGAGAAATCAGAACCTACAACATCATCTTTCTACACTGCAAGTAACCTGATAGAGTATTTAAAACTAAAAACACAAAGCAGCGAATAACACTGCAGCAAACACGGTCGGCAAAGACAAAGGCCTACAGAGCAGTCTAGGCGACTCGAAATAACAGCACTTACCCAGGACACATTGCTCTTGATGATCAGTCATTGTTATAATTGAATACCAGCAATTCAGACACAATGAATACAAATCCATTGTACTTAATACAGTGTAACAGAAGCTCTCTTCTGTAGTCAAAATATACAGTAAGTGGGGTTCAAGTTTTGACTGTGCAGAATAACAGAACACAGTTATGGGAGTTAAAAACTACTCTTATCGCTCTATATAATCCCCTATTACACTAATGCACTTATCACAGTGTTTCACTATTGCTTGGATATTATCAAGGTTTCATGTCTAAGACACTGGCCTCCCAGGAACTCCGTCGGAAATTGCTTGGATTGAGGTCAGGACTTCATGGGGGATGTGGCAATGATTCCCAATTGAACTGATTGTGGAGTAAATGATTGTGGAATTGTCTCTTCCACAAGTTGGAGACAAGTTAACCACTTATTTTCTAGGACCTGGTGTTCCACTCGCTGAATGTTCTCAGGACGACTGCAGGGAGCTCTGAGCCACAGTTTTTTGGGATCGTCAATCATAGATCTATGACGTTCTTCAAAATGCCTGCACCATTCACTTTAAGTGTATCAATGTACCGGACTTGAAGTCTTCTGTAAATGTCAGTTTTATACGATAAATTTAATCAGAAGTCCCGATTTGACTTGAATTTATCTTAAACTTTCTACCTTGTATTTCACTACCTGCTCCATACAAGATTAATGAAGCTAGATAATCCCAGATTCATTAATATCAAATACTATAAGTTAAACATTAGCACCAACTATGCACTGCAACCCAACCAAAACCTATGAAAAAGCCTACACAATAAATCGCCGCCCCTCTGTTTGGCCTTCACCCTCCTGCAACGTCCTCCTGGGAGAATAAACCCTATGACTCAGAGGCATGCTGTTTCCTGAGTATAACTGCACTAGCAGAGGGCACAGGATTCCTGAGACGAGAGTAATGGCGTGAGTGAGCTGTACCGTTTTAATAATGCAAAGCTGCTACTCCTCATTCAAAGTGAAATTAAATATGCCTACAACCTTTTGTGGGTCTGTGACCGAAAAGCCTGAATATAAATATAATGTATGATAAAGTTGGGTTGGAAAAGCAGTATTTAACTTAATTCATATTGAATATTTAACTATATATCAGTTTAAAACAGTAATATAAAATTACACTGATGACGATTAAATTCAGTACGTCTAAGCAGACCACAGTGCAGAACAGAGCGACCTGCGAGTCTGTGAAACTTTCATCCCTATTAATTACACTAACTGTCAGTCAGTAACTTTCACTTGACGGCTCCGCCAGTCGCAATTAGTTCCTTCCGCTAGTCACGGAAGGATGGTGTTAAATAAACAAACAAATCATAATCTGTTGATAATGGTGTTAAAATGGTATAAAAGCAATATCATATATATATATCAGATATATAGCACAGGCTCCACCCTCATGCCTAGGACTGCATCTCAACCATGCTATATCCAGTAATACAGCAATGATACAACCAAGTAACCTGATCGGACATTCCACAAGTGGTGATAATAGAGCATAACAGCACTGGTTACTATGGCTACATTCACATTACCAGACTGACGTGACTCAATTCTGATTTTTTTTTTTTTCCAGCTGTGCTGATATTCAATACAACAGCACTGCCTTTTGTCTGATATTGATTAAATATATCATTCTGGGCCGTTTCAAGGTGAAAAATCAAGGTAAACTGACAGACTGACAGGCAAGTTACTGATCTGTCAATCAATCAGGTCAGTTCAAATAAGCCTCACTGGCACGACCATAATAAGAAACAGTATTGCCAAAGCACAAAGGCGAATTCTGACAGTAAAGGAACAAAACAACAGAAGCAGTGAATTTAATAATATACAGATAAGAAAGAGTGAAATAAGGGAAAAAAAGGAAAGAAAAAGAGAACGAATCCATATATGGACGGTAAAAGAGAGCAGGGAGGATCAGAGGTTAGCCGTGATTATTGCGCAGTGGATAAACTGTGACATGTTTGTATAAGCAAGGAAAGTGCAATCTCTCTCTCTCTCTCTCTCTCTCTCTCTCTCATTTGTGTTTGTGTTTGTGCTTGTGCGTGTGTGTGTGTTTGTGCATGTGTAAATGCTAACTAAAGCAACACTGTTTGCACTTTTCCACCACCAGGGCCAACAAGAGCCCTAAGGGAACAGAGACTGAGGTGTACTACAAGAAATGTAAGAAGACAGAAGCTGAGCAGTGCACAAACCAACAGTAAAGATAAGCAGATACTAATCCTTGGCTGTGTGTAGGTGAGAAAGAGATGCTGAACTTCCTACAAAAAAGGAAAATAAAGACAAGCCACAGACAGACTTAACTTTGCTGCGATCTGTTCAATACCTTGAAATGCCCTGCTAATAACAGTTGCATAATTTACATAATTCGTGGATTCGTTTTGAATAACACGTGATGCCATTTTACATGGCTGCATCAGCTCACACGCAAAGAAAGTAAAAGCTCCTACTGTGTGTGCTGCGCCAGTCCATGTTTTGGTCATGCTGAAAGCATCTTCACGAAAAGGTCATAACTACGATGATCTAATAACACGGTAAGCTCCTTATCTTGTTAAATACGTTAACACAGAATATAATTAAACAATTGATTTGTTAATGATCTTTTTTTAAAGTTTCTGATGTAGCACATTGTGTTCGTACGTGTCAGCATGACCAAAGAATCTGCACCATCAAAGGAACTGTGAAGGGCTGAGCAGGAAACAGGAACCACACAACGTGAGTGTGAGTAACCACAGTGCCAACTCAGGTGCCTATGATTAACTTTGGAAGGTGATGAAAGATCACGCATAGGCTTACGGAATATCCAGTGGACACAGAGCAGACCTCTGGATTACAGAAAAGCTGTAGGTCTGGACAAAAACGTGAGATTCTGTTTCACACACCAGCAAGCTGCAGGTTTATACAGGTCACAGCAACGGTTCAGCTTTTATTCGTCACATACTGTATACAGTACATTACTGCACAGTGAAACTCTTTATTCTTACCATATCTAAGCTTTTTTTTTTAGTAAGCTGGGGTCAGTGCACCGAGGTCTGCCATTTTACAGCGCCTCTGGAGTGCACAGGGTTAAGGGCCTTGCTCAAGGGCCCAAAAGTGGCGGCAACTTGATGAAGCAGGGGCTTGAACCAATGATCTTCTGTGGGCCAGTGGTGGCTCATCACTCCTCAGTAAGCCACAATCTTATTGAAAGTCTGCCCATCCATCATCAAAATTTATAAATACTTAGTAGCAAAAATTATGAAATGCAGCTTAAGGTCGCTGAAGGAGAAGGAAGAAAACAAAAACAGACAAACAAACAAAAACACCTCCACCCATCCTGTAGCATGCTTGACACTTCATTTACTTCATTTTTTTAAATTTTTTTTTTTTTACAGTACTGAGGTCATACTGGTTAATGTTGAGAAACCCCGCCCCTTCTGTATAGTGTGTGCAGCGCATGTGTTTTTTCTATGTAGGAGAAACAATAACATTGTGATAGTGTATCTTGACAGCCTTATGGGTTGAGGAAGCTGCTATACTAAAAAAAAAAATAATAATAAAATGAAAAAATCAGGAAAATTATAAATTATACCACAAAGGTTAGCCAAAAGATACTAGACTATCCATTTGATTTGACAGCACTAGTGGTTATTGTCTGATTTGCCTTAAGCAGTTATATTTATTATAGGTTGTGAAGTAATAAAAACATAATAAGTAAACACCAAAATTGTTGTGTATCCTGTGGCACTGATTGTTTAAATGGCATGTCTCAAGACATTTTAAAAATCATTTTTTAATTTCTATATGTTTCCAGAGGCGGCACAGTGGAATAGTGGTTAGCACGGTCACCTTTCACCTCCTAGGTCCGGGTTCGAATCTCGCTTTGTGCCAGTGTGCATGGAGTTTGTAGAAGTGTGTGGAAAAACAAAAACCATTGTGTGAGTTCAGGGGTCTGCAGGCTGAAACACCTCGCTGTGTAAGGATCTACATTTCAACGCACAAAGCTAAAGACCTATAAGAGCTAAACCTTAGCTATTAGCAGTATACAGCCTAGCTAGCATTTCACGCAACACGTGTGTATGAAACATTTCACCAAATTACACGAGCCGTGTGAGAAGAAGGGTGTCTTTGTGGAAGCCCAGCTAAATTTGCTCCTTCTGACTCCCAAAACTGCTTCTTCAGAACACACCTACAGGTATTTGTTGCTAAATGTTAAAGCATAAAAATTCCACACTTGGCAGGTTTGACTGGAAATGTACAAGAAGGTTTTGTGCATAGCTGCTGATTAGATATCGCTGGAATGCATGGCGGCACTTTCTGTTTCACTGGTCTGAGCAGAAACACTAATCCATTTGATTAAAATAAAAACCTTCAGTGATATAATCTACATCACATCCCTTTAATTTCAGTAGCATCTGCTATAAGCTCAGGCTAATATCATTAAGAGATGGCTGGGAATAGAACAGGGTCAGACACAAGGACGGAGGGAACGTTCTATTTTCGGGCTCTTGCTGTAGACCCACTCAAAGCGAACATCCTGATGATGTCACAAACATGCTGCACTCATTCCTTTCTCTCTTCCTTCTCATCTCCTCTCTCCATTAGTGACACTACTTCATTGCTGTAAAGGACGGGGAGGGGCACATGAGAAGAGACACTGCAATTTCCACCTGGATTAAAAGCAAGATTATCCTAAGCAAGACAATATTTGAGCTAGTGATGGGAGTTATTAACCGTTCCATAATCGATCGCATGTTTGAGTAAACCAATGGCAAAAATTGACAGAGGTCTTAGTCGTCCTAAGCTTCCCTGTTCTGTACATGGACCATGAAGATTGTCAAGTGCAATGGAAGTAATCAGGACCGAATTCTACAACCCTCGTTCCATGCGAAAATGCGTTCCAAAGTTCACCTGAGACTCGTGAAGCTTCTGCAGTCCTGCCTACTGAACTGGAGTTTATCTTTCAAAGTTACAACGCATTTAGTATAACTCTTTTCTTCCTTGGTTAGCCTCACCCCTATACCACTAGTACATGGTTATACATAGTGATAAGCTCCAGTTTGCAGTTATTGGCATTATACGTTCACGTGTTCATCTGACTTTTGCCTACAATGTCATGTTTTACAAATTAAAACCAACTGCAATTTTTCACAATCGATATTTTGAAATGCACAGGAAATCAACTAAGCATCGACTAGAACTGATGATCGTCTCGTCAATAATTCAAATCTATTTCCTGATACCTGAATTATTGTTTCTTAAACTGCACAATTCATATATTTTTGGCATTTTTTCTAAGAGGTTTCCCCCCCCCCCCCCCGGCAGATCACTGGATCCGCAAATATTGAATGTGGCACAGGTTTTATGCGGATACCCTTCCTGACACAACCCCATTCAATTTATCTGGGCTTGGGGCCAGAAATAAGCATGCACTGACTCGTGCAGTCCCTCACTGGACAGGGAATGGGAGTTGAATTTAAAAAGAGAAGGAAAATAAATAGGGTTACATATTCATTAAAGCAGACGAGGTTTGCTCTGTCTCATAGCAAATAGTGGAACTGAAAAGATTTTCTCATCTAGTTGTGTCAACCAGCACCTATGTTTACTCCCAGTGTCACTATGTGTTATGTTTCAAGATCATAACACGCAACACGTGCGTATGAAACATTTCATACACTCTTCCTCTGAGAAAGTTAAGAAATACAGGCTGGTAACACACACACACACACACACACACACACACACACACCATAGCAGGTCTCCAGTAATAGAACAACTGTGAAGTGAAAAAGCTGACAAAGTCTTCAGATAACTATATGACCAGTACATCACCTGCACTAAGATTTAATCTGCACGCGATCATTTAACCCACTGTCTTATCCTTTACTGTGCCTTAATCCTGCTCCTCTCACCATCCAGACCTGCCTGATCCATCCTGTTTCTTCTGTCTGTACTCGTGACTTCCTGTTTGCAGACGATTAGGAACCCACATGGATACCCTAAAGATTTTCCAAAAACAGTTCATGCATCCATTTCTCTTAAGCAGTCTATTGATAACTCTCTCACTTGCTGCTGGGAATGTTCTCACCTAGATTCTGTGGACTTTGCATGTAAATCAAAGGACATGACTAATCCAGACCTGTGACTTTTTAGGTCAAACTGGCACAAATTGTGGAAATCTACACACTTAAAACCAAGTCTACCGGTAAGATCACAAATGTACAACACTGACTTTTTAACCAACTAATGTTTTTTTTTTTTTTTTTTTAATCTTCTATCTAAACCTTTAGACTGTTGCAACAGTTAGAGCCGGTATGACTTGTCAGTTTATATTCAAAGCCGCAGACACGAGACTCAAACACTGCATCAAACAATTGGCAATTTTTATTCACGGTTTATGGTTTTCATAAGGTTGTAGTTAGTTAAATGAAACACGATTTATACCCACAGAGTGTCTACCAAAGACCTAGACAAGGAACTAGCCAAGTAATATATAGTTAATGGGAGATGTGAGACATAAAATGGAATAAGTGAGTTGCCTGCTGTCGACATTTTTCCTACACTGACCTGTTCAGTCTGAGAGTAGTCTACTGCTGACTGCTATTAAGACAAATACACACAATAGATATAGTCACCAACCCTCCTGCCTGGCAGTTCCAACCACAGCATCCTTCTACCGATATGCTCTCTCCTCTAAACATGTCCAAACCACCTCAATCTGGCCTCTCTGACTTTATCTCCAAAACATCGAACATGGGTTGTCCCTCCGATGAACTCATTCTTGATCCTAAATGTCCTTGTCACTCCCAAAGAGAACCTCAAGCTCATCTCTGCTACCTCCAACTCTGCCTCCTGTCTTTTCTTCAGTGCCACTGTCTCTAAGCCATAGAGCATTGCTGGTCTCACCACTGTCTTGAACACCTTTCAACTTCTGAACTTTCCGATGCAATTTATTAACGCAATTATGATCAGGATTATTTAAACCATGGTCTTGATTATGTTTACTAATATAACCAGCTTTGTATGCATTTCTCATATCAGACTGAGTTCAGAAGCAAGGGTTGTTTTTTTCTCCATTCTAAACTTGAGGTACTAATCTGATATGATCTGATAATCATGATCAGAGTGTTTGCAGTCACATGACTGGATGTTGCCACTTTCCCACACTGACAGTCCGGCTACAGTATGTCTACACATCAGGAGTTGAAATTATCTTAGTTTTGAAATCCTCAGGCTTGTTGGAATACTGAAATGAAGCTAAACTGAATACCGATTTAGATAAAATGAAATTTTAGCTTCAAATAAAATAGTGTTGATGAAGAACTGAAAACAGCACTCATTACTACAGGAAAAGTGATCATTTTACATAACCTGAGGATTAGCATTCAATTACAATGTGAAAACAGATCACATATCTTTCTTTTGCTCCTAATGTTCAAAGGATTAGAATATAACAGAGAACCCCATTTAAAGCACATAGCAAAGAGAGCAATGTCACCTGCAGTACCTCTGATTAAATATATTAAACGGGCCAAAATGATATTTTCCACCTAGCTCTGTGGTCTGCGTCAGACTCGGCAGGGGCTCTGTAAAAAAGAATGTTTCATTTTCTTTGTTTCTTTGCTGGGAACATCGAAATGTGCAATACTTCTCCAGCATTTATTGTTTTATAGACACATAGCTGGCAATATGATTAAACGAATAAAACAGCAGCAGTCGTGTAAACAGACTGCCTGAAGTGGATCAAGGCCAAGCGATGACGCCAACTGCATACACTCTGTGGCCCACACCTGTTTCATATTGAATAACTTTGTACATACTTCTTGATTTGCAGATGGTTTGTGGTGGAAAAAAATGAGCAAAGTTTTATAAATTTCACCCTCACTGAGGTCATTAGGTACAGAGGTGTGGTAGTCATAGAGTGTTCACACTATACCCTGAGATGGGTTGGGACGCCATCCTGGGTGTCCACCGCCTTGTGCTCTACGTCTACTGGGATAGGCTACAGGCCCCAGTGACCCTGTACACAGGATAAAGCGGTATAGATGATTGAGTGAGTGAGTGATCACACTCAGTAGAGTATTTGGGTGCTTAGGGTGATCTTTTGATCAGATTGAGGATCTGAGGAGTTTGTAAACCTTTGGGCTGTCCTGGTGCCTTTCTATCATTGCCTTTTCAACGTTAACCGTTTTCAGCATTTACAGTAGTGCTGCGGTAGCTATTGTGTGGGATCAGAAAGGACAGGCTGGCCTTTGGTCCCTGAGGGCGTGGGTGAGCCTTGGGTGTGCATGAACCTGTAACCTGTTTACTGGTGAATTATTGGTGAGGAGTGTTATTCCCTCAACCTGCTGCTGGTCACAATGTTATGGCTGATGTGCATATTCACCTATGTCCTTTAATTAATAAAAACAACCCAGCTGGGGTTTTAATTTGTTTTGTTTTTTTTATAGTACAAAAAGTAAATGCCCCCTACAGACACATATTAGCTAAGTGTGTATGCTCAGGGTAGCAGAGCCGGGAAGTGTAAAGTGAATCACGTGGACAGTCACTCAGGACTGATGCAAGGACAGCTGATGGTCAGCTGAGTGAGACCTGGTTCTCCAGCAAAATCACCAGGTTTGTAGCTGAGTCATGTTTATAGGTTAAAGGTCATGACTGTAACACGGCACCGCGCGCACACCAGGTTTAACCGCTTAGAAACACGGGAAGCTCGCACTCACTCACCCAGGGCGGCAGCTCGGAAGTTGGTAAACTCTGTTTCTGCAGCGTCTCTTCGTGCTCGAAAAAGGCGAGCGCTTTGTTTACTCCTGAAAACCTCGTCCCCTGGTTCCGCCTGAGCCAGAACAGCGCGGCGAGTGAGATGAGGATCCAGCTGAAGCTGAAGCCCAAGTAGCCCAACACGTACACGGGGAAGATGAGCAGGAACGTCTTGGCGAATTTCACTCCGGTGTTTTTCGCGTCTTCGACGGCGGTCTGAGGTTCACTGCTCGGCTCCAGCTCTGCCAGGGAGTCCGGTCCGGGTCCGGGTCCTGAAGGAGAAGGAGTCGGGGTCGGGGTCGGACCCTGGGCTCGAGGATCCGATCCATTTACCCTGGCAGTCATTTATACCAGCTGTTGTGATAAACTTCCACGGAGCGAGAAAACGACTTGAGTCTGAATAATATAGAAGCTGCGTGAAGGAGAAGCGAAAGCGCGCGCTCGCTACCTGGACAAACTCGTCTCCCGCACTTCCTGAGATTGCGGGAATCACTTTGGGCTGATTGGAAAACTACGCAGCGTCCTCGCCTGACCTTGAGCGGCTCTTTATTTCCACACGCAGTCGTTACAAACTTTCGGTTGCCATTTTTATTTACCGGCGCCGCGCGCGCGCTCGACACGTCTCTCTCTCTCTCTCTCTGTGTGTGCGACCTACCTACACGTCTGCGTTTCGCACGGAAGCGCGAGCTCTAGCAGCATGGCGTCGCACTCCGGTCGTGTACGGTAGTGTCTCTCCACATCCTGCCACAGGCGAGCGCTTTCCCAGCCTGAGAGCAGACACGCACACAGCCCGGGCACAAGCACACACCCAGACGACATGTTACAGGACCAACCCCTTCTCATTTTACACAAAAACACAGCTGTGACGCGGAAGAGTGTGTAAGGGAGATACAGACCAATTACAGGAGACTTGCAGTGCGGGTAAAGTGCGCCCCCTTGTGGGCACAGACCGCGAAAATATAGGAAGAGATTAATAATGTATTTGATTAAAACAAAAAAAGAACGAAGTCACTGTTATGACCAGATTTAAAGGACACATTGTAGGTGCAGTTATATGCATGACATCAGATTTATGAAGGGAGGGAAATGACAGTTGGGGATTTATTATTATAAATAAAATGACACCCTGTACTAGTGGTAGAAATAGTAGTAATAATTAAAAATACATTCCCTTTATGTTTATACCATTTAACCTCAATGGATGGACACTTAAAGAATAAGCCTCCTCTATTCAGTTAAAACACTAATAACTTTTACTATCCCCTATTTTATTTTGGAGATGTTGAAGATGTAATCTCATCTGATTAATGACAGTAGTGAGGCAGTAAGCCTATCACAGCATTATCACTGATCTGCGTTTAAGTGGTCTATTGTATTATTTGATTGGTTTTTCAGAAGACATGAAGGCCTACACATGATTACCTGCTAGTCAACCCCCAGTGAAATTCACAGAGAGCTGTATTGAAGCGTATTCAGGGAAAGTGTGGTAGGCAAAGGTGCACATGCAACAGGGATGACCACAGCCATAAGAAGATTGTCAAGCAAAGCCAATTCAAGACCTTGGGGGAGAGCTTCAAGAGCTGTAACACACAGACATCAAGAAATGGGTTACAACTGTTCAAGCCACTTCTGAACCGGAGACATCAGAAGCATCTGACCTGGCTACAGAGATAAAGAACTGAACTGTTGCTCAGTGGTCCAATGTCCAGTTTTCAGATGAAAGTAAATTTTGTATTTCAAATCAGCCACAGAATTCATGTTGGAAGTTGCTTGAAGTCCAATTTAAAGTTTCAGTGATGATTTGGGGTGCTGATGGTGTTGGTCCATTGTGTTTTATCCAGTTCAAAATCTACACAGCTGTCTACCAGAAGATTTTAGGGAACTTGATGTTTCCATCTGCTTTACTAAGATGCCAAATGTCATTTTCCAGCAGGACTTAGCACCTGCCCAAAACTTACATAACTGATTCGCTGTAAGTTGTAACACAGTAGCAGTCAAAAGTTTGAACACTTAATATTTGTCCACAGTATGGACAAATAGCTCTTACCTTTACATGAAGTGTGTTTGGGGTCATTGTCCTGTTGGAAAACAAATGATGGTCCCACTAAGTGCAAACTAGATGGGATGGCATGTCACTGCAAAATTCTGTGGTAACCATGTTGGTTAAGTGTGGCCTCAATTTTGACTAAGTCACCAACAGTGTCACCAGCAAAGCACCTCCACACCATCACACCTCCTCCTCCATGCTTCACAATTGGAACCACATATCTGTCTAACAAAGACACGGCAAAAACGGAAAAATCTCAATCATCAGAACAAAGGACAGTTTTTCCACTAAGGTCCATTCTTTGTGTTTTTTGGCCCAAGCAAGTGTTTTATCTTATCCTTGTTATTCTTCCGAAGTAATGGTTTCTTTGCCCCAATTCGACCATGAAGGCCTGACTCACACCCACTCATCCTCTGAACAGTGGATGTTGAAATATATCCACTGTTGAACTCCAATAAGCATTTATGTGGGCCAAATCTTACCTCTGCTGCAAAGTTGTTGTTCATTTAAGAGTTACCAGCCTTAGAAACCACAAAGGAACAGTGCCTCAGATCAGAGCCATTAGGAGCTGTAGCGCATACGTATCAGGTACATTTGAATATCAGCTGTTCAAAGGAGGTCATTGTATATTTTGGATGCCTTCAGCATTGTGTTACAATGTAGAAAGAAATAAAGATCAGGAAAGACCATGAAATTAGGTGTGTTCAAACATTTGCCTGGTACACAAACATTTGCCTCTGTCTTTGTCTCGCTCTCTATTTATATACTGTATACTGTATATATGTATATATATGCTGTACCAATTTTGTTATATAAGTTTATCATGTCAGCATAATTATGTAAAAAATCATTCAGTATTTCCAAATATAATTTAAAAATTAATAAATAAATAACATTACAGGAGAATATACACATGGTTGTAAAGAATAGAATAAAAATAGAAAGGATCGGTGTGTGACAAAGTTACCAGAAGAACTCGTATTCCCCAGCAAGCTCAGTAAAACCTAACAGCTATTTTACTTGTACTACTTTGCAAAAGTTTTGGGCACATACAAAAATATGGCATAAGCAAAAGATGCTTTTGAAAACATTTCTTCATAAAATAAACTTCTATAAAAGAGCAATAAAGAGCAATAAAATAAACAGTCAATATTTGGAATGAAAAATCATTGCTTAAAATCAGGGGTTTTAGACACAGATTTGTGCAGTTTTATAAGAAAACAGCTGTTAGGTTTTACTGAGCTTGTCGGGATATATATCCCGACGGGTGTTAATGAGCCTTTGGTGCCCAAGATCCTGTGACTAGTTTACTGTTATATTAATGATGATTAATGTTATTCAATTCACCTGGTGGTGGTGTTAATGTCATAGCTGATCAGTGTATTGTATCAAATCTGTACACTCTGGAGCCATCAATATCCTTAAATTGTCAGACCCGAGTCCAGCCTTTGACACTATTAGGATTGCAACCTCTAGGCTCTCTCCTTACTGAGCAACAGTGACCATTGCTCCAGTGTTTCATGATCCTCCTCAAGGTTATGATCTACTGTATATACTCCTCTTGGTCAATCTATATGACATTTGACACACCAATCACCCACACTTCTCTAAATAAATAAATCCTTCTATGATTTACATTTGACACAACACAATTTTCTCATTCACAAGTTATATTTTATCTTATAAATAATGTATATTCTAAAAATATTTTATCCCTAAATAATACGGCACCAATTTCACATTCACAAGACAGCAAGAAGTTCCTTTCAAACTCTGCCATGTAAGTGGTATAATCATTTAATAACACGTTGTCTATTCCAATAAATAGCTACTTTAAACAATACCAAAAGGAAATGGAAAAAACTTTCAGCACTGATAGATTTCAACAGAGAGGATCCTGACAGAAAGAGAACAATTTTCATGCTTTTACTAAATAATAGAAAATATTTTATTGACATTTTAAAAGACATCTTGTTTTCGCTTTTACCATAATGACAGAACCCTGCAGCTCATAATCCTGCAGGAAATTTAGGAGACAAGGAAAAAAAAAAATCAACCATGATTTACACATCGCTATGATTTAGCGATCTCCACATTTCAGACTGTTATTCCTTCCCTTGGTCTTTTTTTTCTTCATTTTTTGTGGAGTCTCTTTCTTTTTCCACCCAGGCTACATACAAGAACAGAGAGGAAGCAGTGCTTTATGTCTTCGTCATAAACACAAGCTATACATTATATATACAGGTGTACGTGTTTGCATGTTGGATAATATTCACACAAGATGCCGAAAATACGTTAGATGAAAATTAAAAAATGATAAAATAGAAAATAACTTATGCTATTGCATAAAATCAAGGGATGACAAACAGGACAGCCTGTGCACAAATCACATTTTGAACATTTTAAGGAAAATATGTGATTTAAAATGATTTATTTGATATGTCTTTGTATAAAACGGCTACTTTTGCAACACCAAATATAAAAAAAAACAAAAACAAGAAAGCCTTCAGATAATATGAGCAGTATGTCAGACATGACACTACATCTTATAAAATTCCCTGACTTGAAAATATTGCAGGATAAACAAAATGATACATCACTAGCAAAACAATGAATTGCACATAAACGAAACACAAACACTAAAGAAAATGTAAGATACATCTCCAAATCCCTTATATACACAGGCGTCATGGCCCATATATGGGTGAGTGCTTGATTATGTACGCCATTTGTTTATGCATGTAACATTGTAAACCTTTCTATTGCATTCGCACACTTCCTGATCATGGGCTCTGTATCATCTGTAACATCAGGATGAGAATTTGTCTCGTTGGCGAATTACAATACGTTTTTTTGGCTGACAACCATCATCTGTAAAGATATTTACAAATGACAGTTTTGGATTGGCGTCATATGGTAAATTCAACTTTCCTTCAATTGTGCCCTTCCGTGTGTTCCGTGAAAACTCTATTAATGTTGCATGCAGTAAAAATATGCATATTCTTATGTTTATGAAGAAGCAAAAAGTGCAATCTGTTTTGCTACAGACTGATGATGGGCAACAACCCTGTGATCGCATACCTACTCATTACGCGTGTGTGTGTGGATGGCTATAGCTCTTTACTTTAGAGATGCCATTGTTTATTTATCTGCATTTTATCAGTTAGTGCTTTCAGCTTCAAAAAGTAACCGTATATGCGTGTGTTTCTACACATTTTTTCACCATTTATAAATACGTCGAGGGGTTTGATGAAAGTGCACGTTTCTGTCAGTGGGTTGCCATGTTTAGGATCAAACCAACGCTATTCTGCATTTTCTGCATCACGTCCCTGCACCCAGCTGTGTGTGGTTCTCTGTCTACATTTTAACTGGAAGTGTTTGAGGACGTCATTTCTACATGTTGTATGCAACATATATGGGGTCGAGCTGGTCTGCGAGAAAGCCGTCTCTCAGGTGCATTCGCTGCTTCTCTCCACGCGAGTTGATGGGAATGACGCCGGTATCCACGACAACCACCACGCCCACGATGAGGTAATGCTCCTCTAGAACTACATTGGTTACCATGGGAACCAGGTCCAGGGCCTCCTGTTCTGAACCGTCCAGCTCAACCACCACAACCAAGAGCTTAGTCCAGGTGAACACAGCGCTGACACACGATCAGAGAGATCAGGATTAAAAAACACGCACACACACCTTTCATACACATGTGCACAAATACAGCAGGAGAGATGAATCCGTGTATCATTCGTGTATTTGTTGTTTGATATAAAAAATTTTTTTAAAAACTTTTTTTTTTCCCCCTTCAATATTCATTTCCAAAACAAAACAACAAAAAAAGAATAACCGCTTATTTTCCGATTTCTGGAAGAGGCATTTGAAATCTTGTTAATAATAATAATGATAATAATAATTCAAAATATATTATTTTTGTAGTACTTTATAATTATATACTTTTAAATCTCTTTAAATATAAGCAATTTTGTCATTTATAAAAATTTTATTTAAAAAGTTTAGCCTGTTCATATAATCATAGATGCAGTGAATCTGTGTGTTCTTGTGTTGCTGTATGTGTAAGTGAAATTTCTATGCTTGTGGTGAGCTCACAAAAGCTCGGGTTTTCACTTTCAGTTCTGTTAAAGTTACATGTCTAAAAGTCCTGTGTGGCTGATTAACCCTGCTTCAGGAAGAGCTGTGGTTTAACCGTAATTCATAAACGTGTTACATGTTTGACTTCCTTAAATAGCATAATTCATGCTCTTCAGGGAAAATTAAATGAAATGAAAATGACAGTTATTCAGCACATGTAAAAACAGGTTACGCTACTTAAGTCTGGAAAAAAACGAAAATGCGGTTTTTTTTTTTTTTTTTTCATTTTTGATTTTAATCAAAATCAGAAATTATTTCAAATATTAAAATTTTTTTTTTTTTTTTTAATTTTTTTTACATTTTTGATATGTGGTTATATTGAAAAAAAGAATAAGTGAATGACACAAGGATTGAGATGAAATGTTTTTGTTTCTGCACTGTGCTTTCATGTTTAAAAGTTAAATACACATGTATTAGTGAATAGTGTTGGAGTATTAGAGTTTATCTGTAATGTGCATTTGTGTGTGAATATTACTGTGTGTATACGCATGCATGTACTCACCATTCTGTAATGCTCTTATGGGTTCGAATGATGGAAGTCTCGATGTCAATGGGGTGATACTGCATCCCTCTCAGCTCCATCGCCTCATCCAACGCTCCCACGACATACAGAGCATCGTGCCTCTCTACAAGAACACACTGTTATACTGTATCTACTCACACACACTACCATACAAATGTGCATTAAAACCATTTGTCAAGTAAGTCAGTAAGTATTGAAAAAAATTAAAAAGAAAAGCTGAACCTGGCAATATTTCGATTTAGAAAGCAGCACTTGATCAAAGGCCAAAAGGGACATAATACAGTTGGTTTCAGAATTATTGACCAACTTAGTATATGGCTTTTAAAGGGCTTGGGAAAATCTGTAGGTTTTGTATAATCAATAATTTAAGTACATTTATTAGAAAATCATAAAAGAATCAAATATAAAATACTCTCCAGATCCTTTAGGATCCAAAGTCCTTTTTTTGTGGCTTTGTTTCTCAAGGTCAGAGGACTGTGAAGGCCACTTTAAAGAATTAACAGTTTATGTATTAACAGAATAATAAAATAAAAAAACTAAGTTATTCACATGCGCACGATTAGGTCTATTAGTGGTTCTAATTGTCGGTTTCGATAAATTTTCAATTCATTGCCTGGCCCTACCATACCGAGTCCCTCTATGACTCTTACATATAACTTTTCTTTCGTTTTCTTTATAAAAATGTTTTGCTTAATTTTCGCAAGAGAGTCAATAATTTGAGATGGCACTGAAAATTGTTCTTGGTTGGGAAGTTGTGAGGTTAAGCCCATGGCCGAGATTCAAGAGAGCTAAATTAGCCATTGGGTGAGACTTGACATGCAACATGACATTGGGGAGAAATGAAGAAGTACAAAACAATAATAACAAATAAACAGAAATACGTTTTCCTATTAAAAGCCATGGAGGATAAAAATTTTGCACTCAACTACCAACGCGGTAAAGATATATCCCAACACAATACACTCACCCCCACTGGCGTCGGTGAGCTCTGTCCTGCGGAGGAATCCGAGGTAGCCGGTTCTAGCCCATACAGTCTGTGTGTCTCCAAAACTGAGTCTGGAACTGAAATGATCTAAGCGAACATTCTCCTCTCCGAATACTGAGAAATACCCACTAGCATTCTGACTGCTGTGTGCCCATATCTGCAAAACACACACACAGACGCAATGCAGTTTTCATACGCTCATCATAAACACTTGTATACCTATATTTACAGGTTCCCAATCACAGAATAATCAGATCTTTCATTTGCTATAAGATGATTGGGCTTACAGTACCTCTCCTAAATGAGAATCTCCGATTGGCCCTTTTGTCTCTGGATTGGCGATGATGATGCGGACACCAGGTAAGATCTGCATATGTAAGGAAAAAAACATTTAGCATTTATTTATCAAATTTATCATTATTATTAGATAATTGTTAAACAGGTTGCGTATTTGATTCCTCACCTTGCCTGACTCCATGAGTGGCAAACTATGTGGAGAGCCCTTTTCCACCAAGCGTACTCTACATCATACAAAACAACAGTGTTGATTAAAACACTCTGTATTTGAGATCAGGAAAATAATCAGCATCTATCTTCAAGATGCTGTATGTGAACTGTCCATATGGATGTGCTACCTGTCATGTCGGAGTGCTCTCATGTCCACATAAACAGTAGTGGGGTCTGGTCCTGAGGTCCCCTACACAAGCAAACAAACAAACTTTTTTGCGACTTTTCACAATTTTTTACCTCAGTATATGAATTAAAAGCATGTTCTTGCGCTAACATCAGTATAAATTGATAACCTGGTTACATAGGTTAAGTCCATATGCTACCATTTGAAAGAAGTATCAAAACTTTTAATATTAAGCAAATACTGCATGAACACAACATAGATACCCGTGTGTGCCATTTAAATATATGGTACTGTGCAAGTCTTAGGCACCATATTATATGCTGTACCAATTTTGTTAGATATGTTTATCATGTCTGCATAAGTATGTACAAAATCATTCAGTATTTCCATATATAACTCAAAAATTAATAAATAAATTACATTACAGGAGAATATATGCATGGCTGTAAAACTGCACAAATCTGTGTCTAAAACACCTGATTTTAAGCAACGAGTTTTCACTCTAAATATCGACTGTTTATTTTATTACTCTTTATGCCATTTTATGCAGAAATGTTTTCAAAAGCATCTTTTGCTTATGCCATATTTTTGTATGTGCCCAAAACCTTTGCACAGTACTATAAGTAAAACAGTTGTTAGGTTTTACTGAGCTTGCTGGAGAATAGGAGTTCTTCTGGTAACTTTGTCACACTCGATCCTTTCTATTTTTATGAAAATCCCAGGAGCGTACATTAGGTTTTTTGTTTCCATCTGAAAACTGGTCTGTCTTGTACTATATATTTTTTTTCTT
>JAQMYK010000018.1:9704342-9718817 GCA_030014345.1 Clarias buthupogon | reverse complement strand
GGTGGGATGAGGCGAGCAGTGCTGGAGGATCGGAGGGAACGTGGTGCAGTGCGTGGTGTGATTAGAGCAGAGAGGTAGGTGCGTGCTGGGCCATTTTTAGCTTTGTAGGCAAGCAATATCATGATACCTAGGTGCTGATTCAATTAAATCTGCAATTCTATAAGTATCACGATTTTATAAACATCACGATGCGATATTACATTTGTTTCGATTTTAAGTGTTTAAAAAAAGTATAAAGATTGATTAAATGTAACCCATTCCTTATTACATTTTTTTTTTCAATTAAAAAACAAACTGCAGCATTTAAACAACACAAAATACCTATAAATGAAGGAGTTTAACATTCGAGTTAACAAAAAGCTACACTTTTACTGATCACTCTGTCATTCTGATCATACTGCCTCAATTCCTTCCAAAGTCTCAAAATTCAACTCGACAGTGAGCACATGGGTCGAGTGTCTACTAGCGGCTTCTTACCCACACCATTTTCAACTAATATGTTGCTTTTTTTTTTGGAGAAAAGGACAGATCAGAACCTTTTAACACGCACAATTTTTGGTAACGTAAGGCCATAACAATCTGTTTCTGCTGCACCACTCAGAAGCTTCTGTGCTCGATACAGATTCAGTTAGATTTGAGGCTGATTGTCCATGACTGGTGATTGGTCAATCAAACTGAAAACCAGCCTATTTTGGCTGATCACTGGCCGATTGACAGGATCATCTCTATTATAAATGTGGAAAGGTTTTTTTTTTAAATCTATTTTGGAGTCAGTGTGGCGATACGGCAAACGCCACGCAAAACAATGCTGATTAATACCTGATCCACTGAGGACACAACAGCTCTCTCTCACACTATGATGACTTTGCGTTACTTCTTCTCTCCTTGCTCTCTGCATATCTGTCTAGATTTCTAACTAACCTTGACCAAAATGGCTCATCACCCATAATGCACTGCGTCACATTCCCAAAGTTAATCATGATAACGATAAGAAAACGGTATATCGTGCAGCTCTGAACAGGAAACGGGTCACAGTGTGTGTGTGTGTGTTATATTAGGAACACAAATCTGTGTCCTGTTCATCCACTGTACAGGTCAGAGTGAGACACCACAGCCGTTAAAGAGTGAGCAAAACAAACCCCGTTACTCACACACACACACACACACACACACAGGGAAAACATTCACATTCAGACAGCGTACTGTGTGTCTGGATGAAAGAGAGGAGGGCTGAGTGTTAATTAGAGTGAGTGTGTGTGTGTGTGTGTGTCAGAATTCGCACAAATCTCAGTCTCCGGTTCTGACTCTGGTACCCGGTACGAACACGGCAGAACCGTTAAGGCCGCCTCGGTGTCATTCAAGGTCGCGCGCTTCGTCCCGTTTTTTTCCCTCCCTATGTGCGCGTGCACGAGCGAGCTCTATACCGCGAATGTAAACACGCAGAATGAGGCCCGTGTCCGTTTAAAGACGTTACGCGTGTGTGTTTAGTCTGGCTTTGCCTCACCCTCATCCCAGAAGCACCGAAAATGCCGTCACTGGGCCTACTGCACCGGGAAACTCACCTTCCGACAGCTCCAGCTCCAACTCGGCGATCCGCGCTCGGATGTCCAGCGGCAGCGGTAACGCATCACGCTCCGCCATTCGGTCTCCTCCCCGGATCCGATTCTCACACTCGAGTCGTTCTCAGAGCCCAAACGGGCAGCATGAGTGTGTGTGAGCGAGCATCCGACTCGAGACGCCACGCGCTCTAAATTGTTACTGGCTCGTGCATTGACCGCGCGCGCACGAGAAGAGAAGAGAGAGAACAGAGGAGACGCGGCTCCGGTTAATCAGGATGCTGCGAACGCCAGTGATTTGCGGCGGAGAACAGAGAAGCGCCTCAGCTACAGCGACGCCTCACCGCCTGTGCCGTGGCGTCCGGGTCACGTGATCGCGGCGCGCGCAGTCCCGGTGGAGGGCGACAGAGCTCACTGTTAGTGAGGCTCTAACGGAAATCTGCAGCTGTCTGTGGAAATCTCACGCATGATTCTGCTCGTGACGCTGCAATAATCCAGACATTCTTTACGCAGAAGTTTCCCACGTTTACAGTCCGTCTTTTTACATTTGCACGGCTGCACAAATTTACAGACGGGTTTCTCTAGTGCAACTTAAATCCGAGACACGAATCCAGCACACACACACACACACACACTAATGTGGAGTAGAAGGATGTGGGTCATGGTGCACTCTTGTAGTTCTGGGATTTGAACTAAACACTTCTCAGAAACCCAAGTTTAGTCTGTTGAGCTTCCAGATGGCAAAAACAAAAGGCAAACTGGTGGACAATATGTACCAGCTGGTAAGAACAGGCAGAAAGGAAACTGGAAAATACATCAGTGTTTTAAAAAAATGACAACTTAGTCGTAAATATCAGCTATTTTCAGTCACAAATCAAATTACCAGCTGGTAAAAAAAAAAAAAAAAAAAAAAAGGTCTACCAGTTTGATCAGCTCCGTCTCTCTAGACAGTTAGTAGCTGGACTGGGCTTGAAAAAAAAATGGAACAATGTTCAGAGAAAAGGATAAAATAAATAGATTTGGTCCAGTTGGTCCAGGCAGATGGCACTATCACAGCAGTATTAAACACAGACCTAATGCCAGTCAATGTGGCAGCTGTCTATTTTGAATAAAAACAAAACTGCCAGGAGCTTCCCACATATTGTGCATGTATTTTTTATTGTCTTTTGCATGGCAGTTTGGAAATCATGTAAATGGTGTTGTCTAGATGCCAACTAAACTTAGGCTCTTTCTCAACCTGTATGTAATGGCCAGATGAACACACCAATGGTATATAAACCATTACATAATTAGATTTTTATTTTATTTTATAAAATTATGTTTGCGTGTGAATGGGTGTGTGAATGTGTGTATGTGTGTGTGCCCTGCGATGGATTGGTACCCTGTCCAGGGTGTACCCTGCCTCATGCCCGAAGCTTCCTGGGATAGGCTCCAGGCCCCCCCGCGACCCTGAATACAGGATAAAGCGGTATAGAAGATGAATGAATGAATGAATTATTTTTGCAATTAACTGATTAGTTTATGACAGAGTGCTGAAACACTATTGTTTAGTCTTTGCCAACTCTATCTCGTCTGATCCAAGCTAATCCTGCAGCAAATAAAACACTAATCCGTGCTCCTTTGTGGGAGGCTGTGAAAAACTGTCCCATGTAGGAGCAAATAGATATCTTATCTATTAAAATTATTAGCCTATGTAAATAACTGAGATATTGCAGTCAGACAGGTGTTTGATAATGACAGCTGAATGCAGCTACAAAACAGACATCGCAAATGAAACAGGTCCACATCTGACAAGTAATTTTGTTTGTTTGTTTGTTTGTTCTTTTGGACCCACCATACACTCACCAACCACTTCATTAGGTACACTTTGCTAGTAATTTTGCCTTCAAAACTGCTATCATTCTTCATGGCATAGATATACAGGGTGCTGGAAACATTCCTTTGAGATTTGATATACAGTATATCGACATGAACGCAGTTACTGCAGATTTGTCAGCTGCAAATCCATGATACCATGAATCCATCTCCAATTGCAACACATCCCAAAGATGCTCTTCTGGACTGAGAACTGGTGACTGTGGAGGCTATTTATGTACTTACTGTCATGTTCAGGAAACCTGTTTCAGGTTATTTATTTTATGGCATGTGGGTTATAAAGGGATGGACATGGTCGGGAGCAATACTCAGGTAGGTTGTGGCATTTAAGCAATGCTTAGTTGGTACTGAGGGGCCCAAGAACATATCCCCCACACCATTACACTAGTGCCAACCTGAACTGTTCATGCAAGACAGGATGGATCCATGCCTTTATGTTGTTTATGCCAAATCCTGGCGCTACTATCCAAATGATGCACTGGAAATCAAGATTTATCAGACAAGGTGCCGTTTTTTCCAATCCTGTACTGTCCAATTTTGGCAAGTACATGCAAATTTTAGCCTCAGTTTCCTGTTATTAGCTGGCAGGAGTGTCTCCCGGTGTAGTCTTCTGCTACTGTAGCCCATCTGCTTCAAGGTTCGACGTGTTATGCATTCAGATATGCTCTGTGGCACATCTCTGAAGGTATCTTTGCACAGCGACCCAACACTGAATAGTTTCTCTTTTTCAGACCATTCTCTGTAAACCCTAGGGATGATAGTGTGCACATTTTGAGCTTCATTAGATGATCTTGATTAGGTCTACATGCCTAAATGCATTCAGTTGTTTCCATGTGATTGGCTGATTAGATATTTGCGTGATGTTTTAAAGGTATACCTCAAGTGGTGTCCGGTGAGTGATTATATATACTGAATATACTGTATATGCCCAGAAAAAAACACATGCCAAATGTAATAAAATAATCAGATCCCTACATTTCCTCTTTATAAGTTATTTTATTCAAATATACACTCACTAATTGTATTGTTGGCAGCATGGTCTAGCACCTCTTGGTTTTGTTAGTATTGATGTTACAAATCCTCCGGTACTCCAAATCGAAGGGATGCTATATTGAATTCAGATCTGGTGACTGGGAAAATCCTGAAATACACTGGACTCATTCTCATGAACAGAAGACTTGTGCTTCGGCAACATGGCTGTGGAATACTAACGATGCTCAATTGATTGCAGGGGGCCAGTTGCAAGACAAAAATCCCTAGCAGACTACAACACCAACAGTGGCAGCTTTAACTATTGGCAATAATGGCTACTGTGTTTATTTTTTTTATTGCTTAAAAAAAATCTTTTGTGCCATTGAACTTTAACATTTACCTCTATTTGTCTGATTTTATGTATTGTACTGCAGCCATATGATTTGCGATTTGGATAATTAAATGATTAAGCAGGTGTACAGACACCCTGGTGGTGGTAAGTGGTGATCACATGTGCACAAGAATAAGCTTCCTATCTCCCTTGGGCTCCCTCTCATATTTATGCATAAATGATCACTGAAGGTTTCAAAGTTACTGCAAGCTACACACTCATGAATACATTGTCAAGAGATGAGTCAAGTCTTAAGTAGTCATGTACTATGGAGATGTGCAGAGGGCAGGTCTAAAGTTGCCTAAGCAGCTGTTCAAGGTAAAGTTGAATGAAATTAAACTGTGATATTGTCCCCTTTTTATTACATTTTTAAAATTGGAAGAAAAAAACAAAACCTGATGCCATGTGATGTCCTGTGCCCCATTACATGATGTATCCAAAGAAGGCATTGAAGTTGTGATTGTATAAGTAGTGTGATCCCCTTTCAATAAAAATCTCCACATCTCCTTCGGAACAATATGCAGCTTGTCCCATTCTCACAACAATGCCTTATATTATGCTCTCACCATGTTAATTAGCTAACATATACTGTAGATCTCCAGCTTATGTGGAAATTAACTTTTTTTCTAGCATGTTTAAAGAGATTTTTTATTAATTATTATTTTGAACAGTATTACTGTAGATTGAATTACGTTTTTCCATTCTGTGCTGGCACCAGTCACATGAACTGATTAACCACAACACTAACGCCACCACAAGGTGAACAGAATAACATTGATTATCAATTATATACCGGTTAACTGGTGACAGGATTATGGACGCCCAAGGCTCATCTATGCCTGTGGGACCAAAGGCCAACCCAAATAGTCCAATAGTTTCACAGAAGAGCTAAAGCAGCACAAATTGCTGAAAAAATGTCAGTGCTGGCTATGATACAGAGATTTTAGAACATCCGGTTCACGTACGGTCATGTACGGAGCTTAGCAGGCGAAGAGTTCAAGGTTGATGATACAGCCTTCAGTTTCCTCAGATCTCAATTCGACCAGCCATGGATGCACCGGACAATTAAGCCTATAGCCCCCAAAGGATCTGTCACTAACATCCTAGTACCAGACATCAGAGCACACTCTCAGAGGTCTTGTGGAGTCATGCCCCAAGGGGTCAGAGCTGCCCAGTGCCACAAGGAGAATCTACACAATATTGAGCTTAATGTTTTCAGATTTTAATGTTATGGCTGATCATCCGTGTATACTAACTAATCTTTCATTATTTACTTAATTCATTTACAAAAAGTCTATATGATTAATGTTTTTACGAATCACTGAATAGTCTGACAGTCTGTCATTAAAGCTAAACCAAAATTTCGATTAACAGTAATGTTATATCCATGTTATTTTCATGAGTCTTTTCCAGGAACACTGGGTGAACACTACACAGACATTAGAGAGCAGAGATGCATAGAAACTGCAAAAATAAAATAGCCATTACTTACTTGTATATTATTCTTGCCTACATTTAGTTGAAACCATTTATGTCAATAAACAAATAATAATAACCTTAATTTCTTATTTAATTTCTGATTATATAGTGCTTTTTTGTTATGTTCTGTTCGAATATCAGTTGTTAGAATTTATGCTGTTGTTTAAAAGTCTTTTCAACTTTGAACATCTGCCTCTCTAAAGGTTTCTGCACTTCGCTGTCATGTACTATAATATGTTTGTTGTATAATAAAACAACATACTGTATTTATGTTGTTCAATATGTTACCTTCCAACCTACAGTGGCACTGCAGTATACAGGCCACAAAATCCACAGAAAATCACTACTTTTACTGTTACATTACTTACTACATGTACTATTCATTAAAGATGCATGGACACAAGCACATATTGCACAGATTGGAGTGCACTGAATGATGTATGAATGAATCTGCAACAGTACATTTTTGAGCCAACTGATGATTCAGCTTCAGCTGCTTGGAAACAAGCTTTCATCTGTTAAAACCTTTTTATACATCCCATACATATTACAAACACCACCTCTATGAGTGGGGGCTTGAATCTCGTCTTCAGTCTGTGTGCATGGTGTTTTTATGTTCTCCCCAGGCTTGTTTCCTCCCAAGACATGAAGTGTTAGGCTGACTGGCATTTTAAAATAGTGTATAATTGAGTGCAGCAGTCTGTTTTTGTATCATGCAGTCGGCTGTCACGCCATCCAGAGTGTACCTTGCCTAGTGCCCTAAGTTCTCTGGGATAGGCTCCAGACCCCTGCGACCCTACATAGTTGCCTACGACAGCTGCAGCAGCCAGGTCAGACCTTCCTGGTGTCCCTCGTCTATAAATGTACTAAAGTCATTTATACCTACTTACTTATTTTAACTCAAGTAAAGTACTAAAGACTTGTGATAAACCATTACATTATAAATATTGACATTAAACTTTATTACATGTATTTTAGCCCAGGATTCCCAGAATCACAGATGTGTTTAATGTCATTACTGTTATTTTCTGTGTAACGATTTTCTGTAATTTGCATAATATACACACTTTGTTTAAACCACCATTATATTGGAATTGGAATTATATTGGAATTGTGCTTTGCAAGTTACACACAGCAGCCAGGGGGGGTAATCTGGCAAATATTTACACCATTGGCTGATTATTCTACAGTATATTAAACATCTTACTGCATGCATACTGTGACTATTTAAAAAATATATTGTTTAAATTGGTAAATTCCTTGATGTATATTAATGTATCTTTAGATCCACTTTTATTACACCATACAAATTGTATCATCTTGAGAACATGGGACTACAAACAGAATGCTCTACAGGTTCACCTCCATAGAACAATGGAGGTCAATCGGTCAGTCAGGTCAATTGATCGGCTATAGAACAAATTGGGCAGAAACACAGGCCAAGATGGTCATTCCCTGTGTCATATGACCACCAGTACATACATGGTGAACTCATTTCGAAACCATGCAGTTCTCCCGCTCTTTTGCATTCCTAGCCATGTAATGTACAGTAGTTGCTATTATTACTATGGATCAGATGCATGAGTGATTTTAGTATATCACCTTAAGATATCTAAAATAAAGATCAAGTTATTTTATACATAACAAAAATGAGTACAGTAGGCTTATTTTTCTATATTTATTTAGAAATATTTCCAAAATTTGAAGCTTAGAATTTGTTTTATTCTAATGGCAGATGGTGTTGCACGGCATCATAGAGATTAAAGTTTGAAATAAGCTAAATTATTGGCCAATAGAATGTGACCATATCCATATAATTGTATATTTATAATTGTTTACAACATTATAATGAGGAGAAATATTGAATATTCCTATACTTTAGGATCTATACCATGTTCTGTGGTAATGCTTTTTGCCAAGTATCATCTTGCAAAAGGCATGACCACACAGAAACATGTAAAAGCACTTTCTTTTTTTATTTTGCCTGTTGTCATGAAATAACAGTTGAGAATACACATTAGAATAGCTTTCCTAAAATACTTAATTTTATAAAAACACTTTTAATATGCTACCAAAACATTGGGTGAGCTAGTCGTGCAAGAGGCTTAAAGAGTGTTTGAGACAACGTAAAGTAATTGTCTAAATAATTCAGACCTGGACCCACTTCTTCTTGCTGATGTCATGTCCTGATGATCCGTTGCATCTGATGTGCCATCCTGGTAGGTGAGTTGCTCTAATGTGGCTAAATGTTGGTTGGCTCACCTGAAGAATATTCATGCCCCCTGGAGAGAGTCATCTAACCTCATTCTTCCCTTGTTATTCATGTTATGATGCAAGAGGTACTTGAAGACTAGATAGAGAACCCCGCGGTGCAAACTGGTTGATGTGTTTTGATCATACACCAGAGCTCCACATGTCCCGCTGTGCCCATGTGGAACCGCAATGCCTCCTAATCAGTGAGTGGAGTCTTCTGTTTCCCGTAGGGGTTGCTTAAGTGGACAGCTTTGATGAAAATTCTCAATCATCCAAGAGCTTGTGTCTTTCTTGTGCCTTTCTCTGTACTACTTGGGATCTAGCCACTGTTTGATAACAAGCTGTTGAAAGTTTTTGGTTACAGCATATGAAAGGCAACTATTGCCATAGGTGATACAATAGCTGTTACACACTGGGGAACAGGGTGGCTAGGATTCCTAAAAAAACCAAAACAAAAAGTGAAAAATTTTGTGGGCGAATTTGGTGTCAGGGAGCACTTTAATGAGGTCACTATGAGAGTGAGTCCTGTTATATGTATGATTGCGATGAATGTGTACAGAACTGAGCACTCCAGGGTGAGCCAGCTGTCCAATTATAGTAGTATTCTGATGCCTATGAAGATAGCTCCATAAGTTGTACATAAATTCCAAAATTTGATGGAAATACTACTTTATACATCTCTAGTAGAAGCTAAAATGCTTTCCATTTTCCCTTGTGATTAAGAGAGCTGAGACTCTCCAGTGTAAACTGCAGATAACTTGCGATGTGATAGTATGGATACTGAAAGTTTAGCCTATTGTGGTACCCATTGTTCCACCATTTTTTGACTCATGAATGGCTAATGTTTGTGAACAGGGAGGTGCAATGATAGAGGCAGGGGTATGACGTTCAGCCATAGATACATAAAAGCAAGATCTATGAAAAGCTGTAATGTGGGGATGGAAGCAAGAAATTTTACCTGAGGTGATTCTAGGCTTTAACCCACAGGGGACTTGGTCCCCAGGGAGAATATTGCTGTATCTTATACAAACAATAGGGAAATGTGAAGTTCATGTAGCCTGGGCAGAATGACATTGTGATATGCCTTATGTTCAGACTAAACAATAGACTGAAACTGGAAGCGTGTGCAGATGTGATAAGTTCAATAATACATTTGCACAGGGCTTGGATTCAAGAATTGTTGTGAGATTGAAGGTACGAACAGTCCTTATTAGCAACAACACATTCAAGGTCTTTGGACAAAAGATTAGGAAAATGAACACCAAGAGTACCATTCATACATAATGTCCTATTGGCAAAAGTAACATGTGACAGAGACTGAATAAATCTGTCTCCCTTATAAATTTACCTTTAGGATATCTGATCTATTAAAACTCTAGATAATATTGTCCTCTCTTCTCAATTTTCCTAAGCACAGAATTATTATAAAATCATTCTTGTCATTTGAGCCCATTAGGTAAATTAAATGGGCTGCAAAATGTCCTATTCTATCAATGTAACGTTGCATGTCTGATCCTGTCTGTCTCATTTACTTCCTTTTTACTTCAGGTCAAGTGGGTTTTATTGTTCTTTATCTATATAGCTTAGACACAAGACACACCTACTCATTCTTTATATCACTTATCCTGTACAGGGAGGCCTGGAGCCTGTCCCAGGGGACATGGGGCACTAGGAAAATAATTAGGAATTTGGAAAAGCCAATCAGCATACTGGAGAACCTGGAGGAAACCCACCAAGCATGGGGAGCACATGCAAACTCCACACACACACAGACCTAATGTGTAATGTATGTTCAAAACTATGTACAGTTAAACCTTGGATTGAGAGCATAATTCATTCAGGAAGCATGCTTGCATGTCAAAACTATGACGGAATGCCAGTGAGATAATAAAAAAGGAGGGGGGGGGGGGTTCCGAGTTTAAAACTTACCTTAAAAACTTACTTAAAACTCGAAAGGTTCGAGAAATAAACCTGAAAGAAGGTTTTTTTCTATCAAGGAAGGACACACGCGTATACACTGTGTTTAGAAGAAAACACCATACTGACTTGGATGAGGTGATTGCCTTTGTTTATCAGGAACTACAACGCAATGGCCAGATGCAAGGTTATCGCTGGTTACATCAACACGCAATGCAAAGGGATTTGTGGTACAACAGGAAACAGAATACTACAGGTCATTAAATTAATCGACCCTCATGGTGTGGACCTTTGTAGAGTGCAATGTCTTAGGCGCCGGCACTACAATACAAAAGGGCCTAATGCTCGTTGGCATATATATGGAATCCTATGACAAATTGAAGCCGTATGGTATTACATCCATAAATGGGTGTATCGATGGTTTCAATCATTTTGTTGAATGGATGAAAGCGTATACAACAAATAATAACCCCAAGGTTGTGGCTGATTACTATTGGCCCTAATACTCCGTCGTAGATAACCTTGCATCTGTCCATGGCGTTGTAGTCCCTGATAAACAAAGGCAATCAAGACAGTATGGTGATATGGTGATATAGTGGTTTCTTCTAAACAGGCTCAGCTTACAGGAATGTCTCTTCAAAGTCTTATGATGATCTGGTGATTCTGGGATAAAATAACAAGTATTTCCTTGTTGCTAAATCCAAGGGAAAGGTTTAATTAGATCTTCCACTTCAGGCATAATGGAAAACAAGTGACGTCTGCCCAACCAAGGGTATATGTGGTTTCCTTCCTTGATAGAAAAAAACCCAACAGATTTTTGACATTTTAACACAAAACGTTCAAGTTTTTTTCTCAAAACTTTCAACTTACAACTTGAAACTTCTGGGTTTTAAACTCTGAAATTCCCTGCCCCTCCCCTTCCAACTACTTATTTTTTAAAATCTCATATTGGCCCTAATACTCTGTCATACAAAGATAAATTTCCTCATAAAAATAAGGGAAACTTAGATGATTCGTTCCACAATTCAAAAATATCCATATAAAAATGTATACAAAATATAAAGAAAAAATTAACAAATTAACCTGCTGAAGTGAGATGAGAAAGGAGACACACAGTAGCCCCCACTCTTCTCCTCTCCTCTCTCATCGTACTGTACAAACACACACACACAAACAAAGTCGCTGCTCTAATGACACTTGCTTTTGCCTACTTTTGAGGATTTGGAGGAAATATGACATTGCATTGTCAGTAAACAGATTGGTCTCTCACACTGCTACAGCCTTTAACAAAAATTTTCTTCATGGATGCCGTTGTTGCAGTGTACAGTAGTTACCAAAAAACAGTCACTACAAAAAATAAAAAAAAAACACTTTACTCAGAATCCCACAGCGCGAAAGAGAGAAGAACCATTGGTTGTGATCATGTGACATTCGGAAGACAAGCGTAATACTCGTACTGTATATCAAAAAAGTTTAAATGTATTTAATTAAAAGGTTTTTGCATGTCTTGCAAAACACTCGCAGACAAGTTACTCACAATCCAAGGGTCCACTGTAATAACATTTATGGAATTCCAGTTGTCTACCTGATGAAGCTGGTTGAGGAAATGCCAAAAGCGTGCAAAGATATCATCAAAGCAAGGAGATTCTGCTTCCAGAACCATGATTCATCACATTAAAACAGTAAAAAGTAGCAAAAAAATGTAGGTCTTCAAAGTTTTTTTAACTGTAACAGTCAGCTGCTGTTACAGTTAAAAAAGATTCATTCCACCATATGGTTGCAATGCAGCGAACAGTCTTGATGCATGACTTCCTTTGGGCCTTGTGGGATAGTCAGCCATGCTTGTGGTTCAAAGCAGTGTTTGAAAAGTGTCTTCAGGTAGGTGGGGGCTGGAATGTTTTTGGTTTTGTTGGCAAGCATTGGCGGTTTAAATTACATGCAGACACAGGAAGCAAGTGGTAGGAGAACTGCAGGGGTTTGATTGTGTGTGGGAGAAGACATGACAAACGTTCAATCTCAAGATAACAAGAGACTGAACAAGCAAACAAATGCCTGTGCACATTCCAGGCCTTTCTTTTGCTTTAAAGGAGCTTCCTGGTGTACAATAGACGAAAATGGTAGTTAGCTGTCCAGTGCTATGCTATGGTTGTGTGATCTCCAGGGAATCAGTTCCATTCAGGAAATAAGCTGGCATATAGCATATGTCTTCATATAAAATATGTTATAAAACCTTTCACTGGATAATGACTGCAGTGATGTTCTAGCTGGTGACATTTAGTTTGACCCTAACTGATGCAGCTTTTTATTTCTTATACAAACATATCAGAATATCCAACCATGTCAGAATATTCACGTATCCTGTGGTTGTGGAAAAGATGTTACTCAGTTTCAGAAGGGTCAAATTATTGGCCTACACTGTCCAACACATTATAAAAACTGGAAGAATAGGGTATACCGTCATTACCAAAAAAACAAATGTGGTCAGAAAAAAATTAAAATATATAATATTTTTATATATTAAATAAAAAGCAAATAAAAATATAAAGCAAAACAACAACAACAAACAAAACAGTACTCTCTGTTTAATAGTAAAAGCATTTCCACATGCAAAATTATGCTAGAAGTATTGGAATTGGGTTATCAACTGTCCAACGCATAATTAAAACCTGAAAGGGTAGTGTTTAACTCTTAACTTCAGAGAAGAACTGTGGTTGAAATGAATCATAAATTACCATAATGGAAGATCACTTAAACACTTTGATACGTTGCATCATAAGCTGACAGTATAAATCACAGCAGTGTTTAACAGCGAATCTCCATCCAATTTCCACATGGACAATATAACTTTCCTTTAAATCTCTATAAAAATGACTCAAAATTAATGGTGTAACAGATTATATTGGATTTGTGATCCATAAAGATCCCTCCCTATGGTTCTGCAGACATGTGAACTGTGGATGTACTGCAAGGATTAACATTCATAAGGAGAAATACAGGTTTGGGGTTCGATCCTGATGGCATTTCTTCAAGCATGCTTTGTGCTTCTGCAGAAGCACATATGATATGAGAATCATATACAGTGATACCTTGGCAATGCCTCACAAATTTTCACCTTTTTTTATTTAAATTTGCCTTGGCATACGTATGAAGCATTTTCGGCATACTAGCGAACAAACCGCGCCGTTTGCATCAGTGGAAAGCCATGGGGAATTGGATTTACATATTTTTTGTAGTTGTTTTTGCATTTTGTGCAAGATTTAGTGAAGACATGGGTTGCAAGAATGTTATCAAGTACAGTAGCAAGAAAAAAAGGGAGTCGCTTTCAGTTTTGTTTTTAAAGTTTATTCTTTAATGTCTATTTATTTCATATTTTACTTAATTTACATATCTTTTCTAAATGTTTTAATTGTTTTAAATGCAAAAACGTAATTATGGTGCTGGAAATTGGTAATATTTTTGGGTGGTTGGGACAGATTATCTGCATTTACGTTATTTTCTATGGGAAAGTGCGTTTCGCAATACCAAATTTCACCTTAAGAGCTCACCTCCGGAATGGATTAAATTTGTATGCCGAGTTACCATTACATCCTATAATGCAGTACAGTACAATCCTTACTAGCATGTGCAATTCACTGTGTCTATTCTTCGTGATGTAAAAATTAACTCATGCAAATGTTATTTCCTGGTATAATTAGTTATTTGTCTTATATATACAGTGGCAAGAAAAAGTATATGAACCTTTAAAAATTTCATGGTTTTCTGCATTAATTGGTCATTAAATGTGAATATTGACAAATTTAATGTGCCTAAAATAATAACCCAAAAAATTCTGATTCTTCATGTGTTTATTGAACACACAACATTCAAAATGAAAGTGGAAAAAGTAAGTTAACCCTTGGAATTAATAACTGGTGGCAGCAATAGGGCAGTGGTGGCTCAATCGGTTAAGGCTGTCGGTTACTGGGTTACTGATCGGAAGGTCGGGGGTTCGAACCCCAGCATCGCCAAGTTGCCACTGTTGAGCCCTTGAGC
>JAQMYK010000018.1:9669962-9681041 GCA_030014345.1 Clarias buthupogon | reverse complement strand
ACACACACACACACACACACACAGACACACACACACAGACACACACACACACACACACACACACACACACTCTGCTCTACACAGAAACACTGCTCTGTTCGATGCTTTTCAAAGGTAAAGTGCCGGTTCATTTGTTTTATTTTTACTTTACAGCAGTGATTCCGTTAGTGTGCACTCACGCGAGTGTTGTTGTTCCTTGTTAATTTTTCAGATAAAACAGTCTTTCTGTTAGTGTGTGTGTGTGTAGGTGTGTGTGTGTGTGTGTATGAAAAACTCAAATAAGAGAGGATGAAGAATTACTGTGTAATACTTTAGCTTTACACACATAGACAAACACACACACATACATAGCACCTGCGTGCGGAAATGGAAACACAATTACAGACAAACACTTTTATGTCTATTTTTTTGGGTTGTGGAACGAATAATTTGAGTTTCCATAATTTCTTAAGGGAAAATTCACTTTGATTTACAAGTGTTTTGGAATATGAGCCCGCTTCCCGGAACGAACTATGCTCGTAATCCGAGGTTCCACTGTATACAGTTACTATATACTGTATGTGCATGTATGATATACCTGGTGCAGAAATCCTGGAAGGTTCTCCGTACAGGAAAGCCAGCACGGCGGATTCTCACTGTCTCCAGCATCCCAGAATACCGCAACTGGTTCAGCACCACGGAATGATCAAAATGATCTGGCATCTGAAAAGAGGAAAGTTTTTTTTGTTGATGTAATTAAAATCCATTTTGGTTATTCATACATAAGGACTCATGAATTCAGACATCAGTTGTTATACTGATATGAGAAGTTTGTTTTGTTATTTTAGGAAATCACTTTTGGGATAATTTGATTGAAACAGAGAGAGAGAGAGAGAGATTTCCATGACTGGTTGACTCTAATACCTGACACGATAAAACCTGTCTTTGTGAACTCAGGTGTAAGTAGCACTGATCTGTTTCTTCTCTCCAATCGTTTTACAGTAAGATATTAAATATTCCTTAAATTTTCTTTCATTAAAAAAAAAAAAAAATCTCCCTCTGAATAGACACATTCACTTCACACAGTTTAAGTATGAAGGCAAACAATCTGTGCACTGCATCCACAAATACTCAGACGCAGGAATATAAACCGTCTTCCTTCATATTCAAAACCCAGTGCAATCGTAAAAAAGGGGCTGATTCATTTATGAATGAACCCTGCCAATCATACTCCAGTGACCTTTCACCTCTGTGGGCGTGAGGTTGGAAACGGGGCGCTCTGTTCGCTGCTAATCTTGCCCTGTCTAAATGTCAATCTCTGCAGATGGAAGGAGGAAGTGCCGCGACTGAGGAAAGACACTGAGACAGACAGATCAGTGATGAATGGGGCTCTGTGAGAGTCGATACCAGCTCACACTGATGAGATTCACTACACAACACACAAACGTAACACAAACAACCACAAGATACCAAGAGTCTCTCTTCTCTCTTTTACAAATACACCACCAGCGTCATTAGCATCCTGATACACGCGACAAACGTCACAATGCAGTCAGCGAGGACATCTCAGCCTGGGGGTGGATGTCTGGGAGGTGGGGGAGGTGGAGGATGGTCTGAAGTCTTGTAGTCAATAGGAAGATTTAAGACACACACACACACACACACACACACTCGGAGACCACAGAGACAAGTCTTTAGTATTCTCTACAGTGTGTGATGGAGATCACTTGTTCACATCCACAGAGGTAAGAGCTGCTAACTCAACAAGTCGGTACTTTCACTTTCAAGTGCTTGTTTTGTCCATTGATAATCAGATACTTTGATCAAATTTAATCTTTACCTTCGGCTATAATTTAAAATTTCTGTTATTAACATCATTACTTTAACATTCTTTTAAAGTGTGTGAACATTCCAACACATTCCAGCACATACAGTAACAAAACTGCAGATTTACAGAGCTGTGAAACTGATATTTAATAAAAACTATTACAAAGTGGATAACCTACACACAAAGGAAACCCTTCAACAGCAATCACCGAAAACTGAACATGATGCATCCATCACAGATCATTTCCTCAAAAGTATCCCCAAACACACACTCTTCTGACCCCAGTGCTCCATGAGCTCATACCGTAAAGTAGAAGATCTCGTCTCATCCTGCAGCGGTGTGTCTCAGCCATCAAGCAAGTGTGTATCCCTACAAGAGTCAAGTATTAACTGGCCACTGTTCTGTCCCTCTCACTCATACAGGGTGCACGCGCACACACACACACACACACACACGCTCTCTTTACACAATACACAGCTCTGGTCTCTTTCAGCCACTGCTGGTTTCCATGGAGCTCAGATCCATGCTGGGCTAATTTGCACACGTTGTTGGGCGGGTGTCAAGGAGAGGATTGTGGGTAAAATTTGGATGGATGGAGGCTCGGCTGTTTACTTTCAAAAACGTGTGTGTCACTGTTCCTCTGTCTCTCTCTTTCTATCTTTTACTTCGATAAAGCAAATAAATAAATACATATAAGGAAATAAATCTATAAGTGGATGTAACTTGTTCATAGCAAGCTTATAAGTTCAGTGAGTTCAGATTTTTTGAAGTTTAAAAGAAATGAAACATCTAAAAAAAAAAAAGTCAGAAAATACAGCCACTACAGTAACACACCGTAATTCACACTGACGTATTTTTCTGTACAACAAGAGCAAGATAACCTCACCATATATCAGCTCGCTGTGTGTGTGTGTGTGTGTGTGTGTTTATACCTTGTTGTTGTTGGGTTTTATGCAGCGCACAAAGAAAGGGTTGGATGTGCTGAGGGTGGACATCAGGGAATGCAATGAATTCTGAAGAAGAGGAAATAAAAACTGTGAGATTGTGCACAAATATTGTAATAGCTTGATGTTTATAGGTGAAGTAAGTGACACTGGAGAAAGATTTTGAAGATTTGAACTCAACAGAACAGCTGAACAAATACTCTCCCCACTGCTTCTTCGGAATTGATTTTGACTAAAAGCCACGATTTTAAAAGGACCAAATTATTAGTCTGCATCAAGTACCGAATCAATTAAGGAGATTTGAAAGATCTGTCTAACACGTTCTTGGAACCCGTAAGGGCCGTGCTGAACCATCAAACTTGTGAAAAAATGTGGTCAGAAAAATACTTGAGTGGAGATCTTTTAAAAGCTCAAAGATGCATGGTCAAAACTGAACCACAGGATTGTGACTAAACTGCTGTGTGTCCATAAGAAACTGCTACAGTATGTGTCCTTGTTAATGAGACTAATCAGAAAACAAAACAACCTAAATTTACTAGGGATCATATCCTGACTTGTGGTGTGCTGTGTACAGGAATAGCAATGAAACGCGTTATCGGGAATCGAGCACCACTAAGCCACCACGCTGCCGCTACAGGACATTAGCCTATTTTTAATAAAGAGTAAAAAAAAAAAGCACACAACAACCTTACAACCTAGGGTTACGAGATCCATAAGAAGCTTATACCCGTTAGCTGATTTTCTGAAAAGTGTTAAAAAAAAGTTTACAAAGGGGAAGGGTTTAAAAGTGTTCAGCATGCTTAAAGTGCCATCCTTGTTATGAATATAAATACACTGAGTATTATGAAGGTGCTTTCTACAGCTGCTCACCTTGAACTGGGAGCTGACTGTCGGCCTGCGATGCTGTGAGCTGCTTTTCATCATGTCCTGCCCACTCCTGTTACTCATCCGCTCAAACAGATCATACACGAAATCCAAACTGAAGCAAGAGAAAGAAAGAGAGAGAGAGAAAGAGAGAGAGAGAGAGAAAGAGAAAGAATTCAGAAAAATTATTAAGCATTTCTTTGTTGTGTCTAAAGGAGCAAAGGGAAACAGCAACACCTCAAGAGCCACCTAAACACACTGCGAGAACCACAGACCTGCTAATGTTAATCTACTTCAACCTACTGCATGTAATTTGGCTAGACAAACTGCATACATTAATTATAAACTTGATATTTAACTTTAAACTAACTTGTAAGATTTAGCTTAAATGCTTTAATGTTACCATCTTGCTCACACTTTGTTTGAAGTGGCGCTCCTCTCACAGTACTTTTCAGTATTAATTACAACACACCTCAAATAGTTGAAAACTCTCACACTGTACCAAAGTAAAAATTCACTATGACCCCAGCAGTGTGTGAAAGCACACTGAGAGCAATGGGCTGCACACACACTCTCCAGTCCCATTCAACACGTCTACAGACAGCTGACCATCGCTAATCCAATTTAATTCAAACAATATCAAAATTTAAAGCTTTATCGTCATATATTTATTGTTTGTCCCTAATCACCTCAGGTGGAGGTGACAGCAGCAAGACAAAACTACCAGAGATGGAAAGAAACCTTGAGAGGAACCAGACTTGAAAGAGATCTCATCACTTAGTGTAAGTAGTAACAGATAGCATGAACATACTGTAAGTAAATGCATTCATGCATTGTATAACAAGAAATATGTTTCAGTTACTGTAACATCAAAATGAAAATTTGTTCGTGGCAATTTCAGTCCTTTGCAGTCATGAGCCATCATAGGAAACTGTTTGGATAAATTGCAGACCAAAGCCATCTTCATGGTTATTACATGGATCGGACTTCAGCAATCAGATGAAACTATAAGCAACACTTTTCCTATGGTCACATTATAAGACACATCGCTTAGTTCAGAGGTTTTGGTCATATCAGATTTACATGTCATGATAGTTCACATTACAAGTGAACAAATTGATACGTCTTTGCTCAGGGTTAAAACACAACATATTTGTGTGAACATTTATTTAATTTAAACAATGGAAGAAATTTTAGGAGAAATACTCTTGGGGTTTTGCACTGGAGGATGACAAGCAGTTAAGTCGGCCGTATTTGTTGAGGCAGAAGAAGGAAGAGAGTCAGATGCTTCGCTTTTAGCTGTTTATTGTTAGCACAGCTAGAAATCCCGGCGCTGCCGGTACTGAATGATGTCTGCGAGCATCCTTTGCACGCGCACAGGCAAAAAACTGCATGAATTTCGATCTGGCCGTTCTCACTCACGGCACATACCACGTATCGGATATATATATATATGATTTAGGATGGCATACCATATGATTATGAATCAGGTCTGATCTGGAAAACGTTAGATTTGTGCCACTAGACAGCCAAAAATTAGATATGTGTCAATGTAGGATAAAAAATAAAAAAAAGGAGATTTGAGTCACTTCAGGCTGTTAATGTGAACGCAGTTACGTTAAGTCTTTAATCCAGACCTGTTTACATCTGTTTACAATGATGTGTCAAGTAGTTAACAAGCTAAAAACAAAACAAAACAGTTCTTTAGACAGCAACTTCCGTCCAAGGAAGGCTGGACATAATGGAACGCTTCCATGCTGCACACACACACACACACACATACACACACACACACAGTACCAGAATGAATGAGTCACCAGATCATTAAATGCAGCCTAAAAAACACTGAAACTAGGGTTATTCATTTTGGTTATGGCTGTTAACTGTGAAAAGTAAAACGTTTTTGCTTTAACTATGGAAAAGATGAAAAGTCAACTACCAGACTTAATTTTTTTTTCTTTTTTTAGTTCAACAACTAAAACTGAATCACCTTAACAAACACAAATACACACCTGCTATCCCTGAGTAAGTTGAGAATGTCATCTCTGAAAGTATCTCTGTTTTTCTCCAGGATCCCTCGCACATCATACACCACCTAGAAACATCATAATATTTAACACTCGCACACATTGCTGTATGAAGGCACACAAACCTGAATGCTTGGAGAAAGTAAAGCATGCAACTAAGGGAACTCAAATGAAAAAAGTAAAATTTTTCAAAGAACTCTCTTCACAGACCCGCAGCTTATTTTATAAACTCACATGGTCTGGTTAACTGCTGCACAGCAGACGAACTGAATATACATAGTGTGTTGGTTAGGATGTCTTACCTCTCCTGCATAGTGCTTCACTCCAAAGTTGTGCACAGCAACTCGGGGCTTTATATAGAAAGGGTTTTTCTGTGAGTGTGCACAAGACAAAAAAAGACAAAGAGACAGAGAGAGAGGAAGTGAGACTAGTGTTTAGGACAAATACTAAATACAGCAGTGGACCTGGCAAAGGGAAGAGAGTCTGAACTGAGATGAAACTGGGAATAAATAAATATGTATGCATGCTGCAACAATTACTGCTATTCATGTACTACTTTACTGCCCCCTGCTGGAGCAGACAAAAACACAAAGCTACAATTAATAGGGAAAATTAAATGATATCTAATTATTAGCCTCGGATATGAGAGGTGTACAAATGTGTGTGTGTGTGTGTGAGAGAGAGAGAGAGAGAGAGAAGACTTTACCGAGTGTTGGCTGTGGAGCTTCTCCAGCAATGTAGCATCAGTGGCTTTGGGAAAATGACTTTCTTCATTCATCAGTGCCAAAAGACCCAGTTTCTGCAGAGATGCAACACACACACACAAAAACATATTACTTAAATGCATAAGATCTTTCTGCATACAGTACATACGCTATCACCTCCTGTAAAATATGTTTCAGTGAACATGCATGTAGATTACCTTCTCTATTAGATCCAGACACTCTCCGTTGTCCATCCAGTTCACATCATCCCAGATGAGTCCCTCCCTACACATGCACGCACACACAAATGATCATTTTTTTGACATCTAGTACATTTAAAACATTATAAAATCTGCTAACCCTGAAAAGTTTAAAAAAGTGAGAAAATTGCATTTAAAGATTTCACAGGAGTCTAAAACATTTTGACAGCCGGCATCTGACTACGACCTGAACTGATTAGTGACTGGATTGATTCTTATCCCTGGTCCTGGAGACCCCCTGCACAGTTTAGAGTTTCTTCAGTGATTTAACCAATCAGCTGATTAACATTTGAACTGAAATGGCGGTGACAGAGAAGGGAAACACTAAAATGTGTATGACAGTGGGGCGCCCAGGACCAGGGTTGCGAAATACTACACTGAGCAATAATACTATAATCAAAATACTATATATAATACCACTAGCAAGGAATTATGCATCTTGAGACACACCATCTGTGTTTGATAAACCATCATTATAGTGAAATATGCGGTATTTAGACTTTCTGGTTTAGGTGCCTGTGTGCCATGTCATTTTTCCCCCCCATATTTTAGGCTGGTTTCCAGACCTCAGTAACAGCAACAATTGATGGAATTTCTCAGACCACCTCACCTACACTGTATGTACTGTATATACAGTATGTACCATCAATACTTAGGGCTGATACGGTTTAATCTAAGGTACAAATCAAACAACCACAAATCTTTAGACATCAGCATCCTTGTAGTCTTCCATCCATTAGTAATGATGTCATCATCAATGCTACTGAAAATTTACTTTTTAAGCTCTAAGACCTCTGATAACTTGTTTAAAAATTGTAAAATATGGGACCTTTAAATAAGTGAATATTTATGCCTAAGATAAATCCTACTTAAATCCTCCTTTCGCAATACCTTTTGCAACTGTTACATCCAGGCAATTTATGTATGGCAGTCTTTCATTAAAAACAAATAATAAAGCCTTTTAATGCAGTTTTAAACCCATGACTGTTTCTGGCTTTAGTCTGTAACGTCTGGTAAAGGCAGTCCAGCGCAATAAAATTAAATAAAAGGACTTCTTTTTACGTTACAAATTACAATGAGTGTGAATGTCTTTTTAAAGATACACAGTCAGTAAAAACCTACTATCACCAGCATGCCAACACACTTTTTTGGACTAAAACTGTTACAGTCACTGAAGTGTGTAAAAACAGGTTTATAAAAACATGAACTTGGCCTTGTGTAAGAATCGCTGTGGGTGTTGCATTATGGGTAAAAGAGCTTGGATTACTGCCTTCCATAGAGTGTATTGAATGATTGTATGGTCTTCAGTTAAAGGTCACAGATTCTCTTTTAAACAAGTTATTATAAGATTTAGAGGTCTTCAAAAAAAAAAAGTCCAGCTCAGATCCTGCCTTCTGGCTGCTTGATTTTCTTTCAGCTTTACTCTTTTCCCAAACAGACTGTTTAGGGCTGTACCTTAAAATAAACTGCACCAAAGCTCCCCTTTGAGGAAGAGCATTTTCCTAACCAGAAAAAAAAAGAAAAAAAAGGATTTCTCCAAGTTATGACTCGACCTTTCTTAAACTCGTGCGTCAGTGAGTAGCAGCGATATTAATGTTAACAATGTGTCAGCTCAGTGAAACAGCCTGGACACAATGCTGAGCTCTCAGACAGGTCAAGCTGTGGCGAAAACACACACCCCTCCTACAGTAATTACCATGAGGAACATTTGTAGGAGGTTGTGATTGCTGTTATAAACCAAGCAGAGTGTGAAAGCATCATATTAGGGATGAAGAATGCACACTATCCACTCCAGATCCGAAACGCAAAAGCACGTTATAAACCTCTACTATTACATGTTTTTAGAGACTTCCTACGCTACCGTATATTGTATTGCATCACAATTGGATGAAATATTTTTACTCACCAAAAAACAACAAATTAAAAAATTTACAGTCGACGTAAACGTGTTGTAACATTCTAAACAAAAGTACTGTAACTCGTACTTGATTTCACAAAGGCAGTTGCACGTTAAGTATGTTTATAGTTTTTGAATTATATATATAATATTTATAATGTAAGATTTTTACAAATGCATAAAATAACACGCACAACATGAATTTTAGGACATAAATACAATGCGTACATATAATGGTTAAATATTTGAAACTTATTTTTGAAATGTGCCGGACTTTACAGCACTGCACAGACACTGGAAATACTACTGAAGATTAACATAAGCAAATTTATGCAAAGTGACCAAAGATCACATGATCACCATCTTTAAAACTGCTGTCCTATCTAAAGTAAAATCTGATTGAAAAGTGGTGCCTCTTTCATTTCGATGTTCATTTCAGAATCTGTTATTGATCGTTTAAGAGACTCCGCGTCAGTTATCTTTCGTCCATTATTATTATAACGAGCCCTAGGCATGTGACCTCTCGGAAATGTTCATGAAATATCTCCATGTTGGAAAAATGTTTTTCTTTTTTTATGGCATTGATTACGAGGAGCGTTCAGATTAAACCAGGACATGAGATTTCTCATGAATGAAGATGTTAAACATTGAAGATTGACATTTACAGATGACTTCAAACACAGTACGGTGTACAGTACTCTTAGCCGCAGTGAAACATTTGCATGGTGCGATGACGATCCCAGCCGAGGTGGCTCAGAGACCACTGCAGTCGTTTCAGCAAGAAGGATCCTAGAAAATCAGCACAAAACTTGTCGCCAACTTGTGGAAGAGGTGCATCTGTCTGTGAGAACTGTACAGACAATTATTCATGAAAACCACTTGCACATTACAAGACCTGAGCTGGGATTTATCGTCACATTCTCCATACAGGCCAGTGTTTCAGACGTGAAGCAAGCGGTCTGATCAAGGCTCAGGTGTACTGAGGAAACTTTCTACCTTGAAGATTTCCGAGCACTAGTGGGATAACACTGGGATAAGTATTAGTGTAGCAGGGAATTATAAAGAGAAATAAAGTGAGTTTTACTCTCTTTGTTCTGTCATTCTGCACAATCAAAAGTCCTGGTTTGACTTGAACGCCCCTTGGCTATGGGTGATATGTCATGGCATACTAATTGTTTGAGCAAAGTAAATATTATAATCATTGTTTTAACATTCAGCCTTAAAATAATGATACATTTATTGTAATCATTTTATTTTGTACGAAATTAACATTATATATTATACACACACACACACACACACACACCTGTTGTACTCCAGCTGCTCCAGAGAGAATATGTGCTTATTGAAATACTCCTGCAGCTTCTCATTGGCGTAATTAATGTTAAACTGCTCGAAGCGGTTGACCTGAAAGACAGAGAGACACATCGTCCATCATTCTACTTCCTGTCTCTCAGCCTTCTGTATCATTTAAAACTGTATCATCATAACAAGTTACAAACACACTACAGATACAGTAACTGAGCGTAACTGTGAACCTATACAGCAAAATCAGAAGAGTGATTATCACCTCGAAGTTCTCAAAGCCAAAGATGTCCAGGATGCCGATAGACTTGAAGTCGTCGTTGCCATGGATACGCTTGTTAAGTTTGTGGATGATCCAGGTAAAGCACTGAGAGTAGAGAGCCATAGCCATAGAGTCCCGAGAATCGACGGCCTAGAGAGCGCACACACACACACACACACACACACACACACAAAGAAATCAAATCAAACAGTGTCAGTACCAACCAAACCAAAAGGATAATTTGCATGAATCTCTTGAAGTTTCTCTTGAAGTAAATAATAAGCAGCAAGTAAATGTATATAAAAAGGCATGTGCATGTGTGTGATCAATTCAGTCAGTTAGGTGTGTGTTTGTGTGTATGTGTGTGCGCACGCATGTGTGTGTCACCTGTTCTATGGTAAGTGGGGTGCTGATCTCTTCTCCTCGGAGGATCATGGATCTGTGTGTCAGAACTTCTGCCAACTGTGTGCAGTCCAAACCCAACAATTCTGCTGCAGTTGTGAGAGCTAAACACACACACACACACACACACACACACACACACACACACACACACACACACAAATGATTCTTAAATGCATATTAAAAATAGATTTGTTCTGCCTAGTGAATAACATCTTACGGTAATAATATGTTATTAATATTAATTGATTTGAACAAAGTGATTCATAATGATAAAAATAACATTAAAAAAATTCAAATTTTTTTGATTGTGGATTAAAGATTTTACAAAGAAACCTGAGGGTCAGAGAGTAAAAGCGAGCATGAAGCCGTTCATTAGGAAGATCTAAAGAGGCCTCATTAACGAACAGATAAATAAAGAAAAAAGGAACATGTTAATGAAGGAAAAATTGAAGAGACAGAGTCAGAGAGAGAGAGAGAGAGAGAGAGAGACAGAGAGAGACAGAGAGAGAGAGAGAGAGAGAGAGACAGAGAGAGGGAGAGAGAGAGAGAGAGAGAGACAGAGAGAGAGAGAGACAGAGAGAGAGAGAGAGACAGAGAGAGGGAG
>JAQMYK010000018.1:9624364-9648222 GCA_030014345.1 Clarias buthupogon | reverse complement strand
GTGTGTGTGTGTGTGTGTGTGTGTGTGTGTGTGTGTGTGTGTGTGTGTGTGTATGTGTGTATGTGTGTGTGTGTGTGCGTCTTAGTAGAGAAATATCTTACAGTTATACTTGTGGGAATATGTTCCTGGTTCCTATGAGGAAAACTGGTTACAGCGTTAATTATCTGCATCATTGAATACCTTAATGGAAGGTTGTCACAGGGATGGTAAGAGTGTGTGTGTATGCATATGTGTGTATGCATATACAGTACAGTGTGTGTATGTTTATGCATTTCAAGTCAGTGCGAAGAAAAAAGTAGGAAAAAAATTATAAAATAAAAAAGACAACTGCTGAGTCCCTCAACCTTTCTTTCCTCACATCTGGTTTCATCTGTTCTCAATTATTCTTGCCCCGTCTACTTCCTCCGTGAGCTCACCTCAGTGGCTAGCTGGCTAATTTCCAGAATGGTTTCCATCTGAACCAGTCCATTATACCCTGTAACTTTATATAAAATTGGTCCAAAACAAACACGTTGTAATGAATATGGTGGGATCACGACTGGAACTGCTATGAAATAATCGGAGCACTTCCTTAGTGTGTGTGTTTGTGTGACTGTGTACGTACTGTACTGTAGTGTGTGTATTGACTGGATGTGCCTCATGGCAGAACAAAATCATTTTTTATTACATACTGTCCACAGGAATGAAATATTTCTCGTATAACCCAGACCTGTCAGGGGAGAAGTGAAACTGATAGAACAGAAGATCTGTGTGCGCGACCCTGCCTGTATCTCTCTCTCTGCAGATTTTAATCTCCTGCCGCCATAATGACTAAAAAGAGGTTTGCAGTTATAAAAAAGATCCATGATATCCTTGTGTGCGTCATGATTTACAAGATGCTGTGCTGATAGTGAAATGGAGGAAAACGTATCTGAAATCCGTTCACGGCATGACGAGTTATCCTCTGATAAGGAAATGTTGATGTTCAGGAGACAAATGTTACAAAGCATGGTTCTTAGTAAGAAATGATTGGCATGTGGCTCTTCATCAAACTGCTGATATACAGTAGGAAGCACACAAAGCTGTCGAGAATGTCTCTGAATGAGTTCTCTTTACTGGAACTTAAAGCCTGAACCTGTTCCAGGATGATGGTGCCATTAGAGCACAGAGCAAGGTCCAAGAAGAGCCAAGGTTTGTGTGGAACCTCTAAATAGAACCCTGACTGGGATGAACTTGAACACCAACTTACTGTAGTCTGATCTCACTAATGCTCTTGGTGCTCAGTAGACACTAATCCCTACAGCCACATTAACAATTCTAGTGGAAAGTCTTCCCAAAAGAGTAGAGCTTATTATAAGAGTAACTTATTGATGAAAGCTATAATTTTTGTGATTACTTTTATATTTTTATAATAATTTCATAGTACTAAAATTAACTTCGCAAAAGTCTTCATCAATTCTTCCAATTAAATTAAAAAGAATTATGTAGATTAAACAGACGTTTTACTGCCAGAGGCTATAAAGTACCTAAAGGTACAATAAAAAAATTTATAGTTTCTTTAAAAACCTCAACAGCAACCTCATTTCCCCTCTCGTCTATTCCAATCACTCAGCGTTCAGCATGACAGTTTACTAATCACCAGCCTGATCATCTGTCATCATCTGCACCTGTTTCTAAGTTAGATGTATTTTACAATTGAATGATTCATGCTGTAGGTAACTGTAGGGCTGAACAATCAAAAAACAATCCTCTGAAACTGGTCAGGTACAGGGACTGCACTGAAAATGAGAGTCGAAGCCTGGACAACTATTCCTCAAGACTACATTAAAGACTACAAGAACGTCTGGCTCTTTCGAAGCAAAGTATGAAGAAATGTGGGCTTCTCAAGACGTTCGTATAGTACTGGATATGTAGATTGTTTAGTTTGTGACAAGGTCTATAGTTAAAAGTGCCATATCAATGGTACAGAATTGAAATGCATTCATTTAAACTAAATTTGAAAAGGCACGTACAGAAAGCACACATGGATGTAATGGTCAGGGGGCCACAAACTTTTGTCCATACAGAGTATTTGGGTCAATTATAAGCTGTTACATAAAAGGTTTAAATTTATTCATGATGTGAAATCCTGAAGAAAAGTAAAACATTTGCGAACTACACGCATGCTAGAGAAATCTGCTTTCTACCTCCATAATCACAACTGAAAACACAGAAATGTTTGGAATAACCTCTTGTAAGCTAAATACGATCATTCTGGACAGTAAACAAGAAAAGCTATTCTGCGTTTTGTTGACGGGTGAGCAATTAAAATGTTTTAGGACTGTTATACAAGACTGTTTTGAGGCAACTGGGTTTAATGATGTAAACGAAATGTCAACATGCAGTCAGGTCCATAAATTTTGGAACAAAGATAAGGTTTTTTGGCATTTGGCATCTGTACACCACCACCACGCTCAATCTGAAATGAAACACCCTAGATATGCTCAGGGTTGACATGAGCATGGAAGTAACCATTTAGGAGTATTGTTTCAGCCATTTTCACACACACACACACAATTGGTGGATAATAATAGAAGAACAAACTAATGTCATTACATTAACTGTCTGCAATATGAAGCGGTGCCCTATCTTGAGTGTTTCTTTTCAAATACAATGTGGTGGTGTACAGAGGCCAAAGACAAAAAAAAGTTATCTTTGATCCAAAATTTATGGACCTGGCTGTAACAGGAAGGTTTTTATAACAAACTAATTAACGTGAAAATGCATTTTATTATGTGCATGGTATGTCTCAGGTGAATTAGTAGTAATTTTATTTTTCATAGTAATGTCTTTACACATTTTATCCCTTACATTAACTCTGGCAACCTTCAACCTAATAGAACTAGAGCTGTGTGTGTGTGTGTGTGTGTGTGTGTGTGTGTGTGTGTGTGTGTAAAATGAGCCAATAGATGGTCCTGACATGCCAACTGTTAGGTGAGCTTCTTCTCTATACAGCAGATGTTATGCTAGAGTCTTCTGAATAATTACTCTCTTTCATACACACAAACACAAGGCGCACACGAATGGCTTTACACGAATGGCTTTACCTGTCCATAGTCGGTGCGGAAAACCACAATGCCACCTGAGCAGGAGTCCACTGTGCTGGCCCAATACTGATCCTCCTCCCAGAGCCACACACGAGAACCCTGCAAAGCACACACACACAAACAAACACACACTTTTATTTAATATAAAACTTATAAAGAAATGACTTTTGTTTAAATATCATTTTCATGTTGTATTATTTATGATGCAATCAATGAATTATTGATTTCTATCCTCTGTAGCTGGTCCTTTGTGAATACCATGTCTATCTAGTTTATCACACATCGCCTTCCTCTGAATCTCCAGCTAACAGCCTGCTTTCACCCCTGACTCACACATCTTTAGAACACAACCCGTGATGATGAATCTTTATTAGCTGTTGCACAGGTTGCAAGTTCTGACCTGAAATATGGCTGCTGCTCATTAACCAGATGTTTACCTTGTTGTAACCTGACACTACTCAAATCTGTTAGCAGGCTGCCTGCTCAATAAAGAGAGCCTCCAGCGTCTAATTACTTGTCATTTCATGTTAATTCCCTCAATACACAACTCACCTTACAGCTCACTGTGAAACAGTAACTGAAACTGACTTTGGTTACAGTCATCAGAAAACTCATCTCATGATAATTCTCTCATGCCATTGCTCATTTTACATTTTAATAAAAAACTTTTGTCAGTGTCAACAGAAAACAACCCTCACAGAACAAGTCCCTTCATAATCTAGTTCCTTAAAATCAGATAATTCACCATCCTGGCTCGTTTACATCACATTACATTAGATCATTCAACATACAGTATATCCAAATATTCCCTTGGTACATTAATAAGACAATATGGTCCAAAGCTAGGAAATAAATCTATATAGGAAAGTATATCACTCATCACAGTTAAGCTGCTAGTTTGTGGCTGACAAAAGATGAACATCTAGTTTTTGCCGAATGTGCCGAGGTTGAAAATGTCACCATAGTGGTACCAAGTCAAATGCAGCATATGTCTTCTGATAAGGAAAACACACACATAAGCATAAATGTATGTCTTACTGTACTAATGTTACGAATATTTTATTATTTCCATAAGTTAACAAAGGTCTCAGAGCTCCCCCAAAGTGTATTTGGGTTAATGCCCATTTTTGTACCTCCACGTCTGCTATTTGGGGACCTGTTTTGCTTATAAGAGGTCACATTATAAATATAATTATATTTATATTTAAAAGGATATAAAATTGGATTAAATAGTACAAGAATTGGGAAAAAAGCAGTGAATGTATTTTTCTCACTGTTTTGTTTATGCATTTAGACTAGAGAACAACCTGAATGTGAAATTTGCATAACAGGTCCTCTTAAAGACAGATAATTAATTAATGCTTTAGCTAAAATGTAACCTTGACCTTACATTTAATAATAAAAAAAACAAGAGAAAATGAGGATCTTATATTACTATGTATTTTTGTAATAAAAGCTGGGAAAAAAAACGATTCTTTTGTGAGGACCAGACATAGGTCCCCACAAGGTCAAGACCACCAATTTTAAGCATACTCACACACACATGCAAATACACACACACACACCTATCCCATCTGCTGATGGGATAAACACATGGTGATTTGGACAGACATGAGTGGTTTTGAAGCCCAATGCACCACCAGACAGAGCAATGAACTTTAACCCTGTTCTCCCCCTCACACAAAGATGCCACGTCCCAACGCGCACCACAACCACCACTTCAGGCAGTTAAATAGATACTGTTGTAAGTTTTGTAGTTTTCTTTTTACCATCAAATAGTTATGACATCCTGGACCTATGGTAGTTTATATAACTTGTTTGTTTAAACACGTGATCGGGTGTCAATACATTATAGTCCAGAACGGGGACAGGAACACATCCGTAATGAAGAGTTCCCCTAACTGAAACTGAACACAACCCCAGCCCTGAATCTTTATATCTCTTCCAATTGGTTTGTCTCCATTTCCCTTCCCATTCACACAGACAACCTACTGTGTTCTTCTGCCTCTCTCTCCACACACACACACACACACACACACACACACACACACACACACACACACACACACACAGCTGCACTGAATGATTAGCCTGGCTGCTACTCGACAGCTGTGCCTCTGGTCATCCGCACTGCCTCCTCAACAACAAAGCCTGACAACGTGTGTGTTCACAACTTTCCTCACATAACACACACTGTATTAACAGTGGCAAAATAGTGAGAAAAGATTGAAGCCATTGTAGTAGAGTTGGTATCAAACACACAACAGGCAAGTGTTTACAACAGTGTCACACATTGTATGAATCAGTGGGGTTTAAATGCAAACATAGCCATGTGCGAGAGAGTATATGAAACTTTACACATCATCCAGGGAAGGATAATGCATGTGGCTTGGATAGGAGGGGGGATTTTTGGTTTGTGTATTTATACGGTCAGGATTCCTTGATGAGGTGAAAGTGTAGTTTTTCTTTGTTTACTTATGCTGTCTAATGACTGTTTAAAGGAACCACCACCATGTCAAGCAAAGCTTTTGTATTTAATATAAAAAAATGCAACTAATGACATTGTGTTTGGGTGACAGTAGGGTATTATGATAAAATAAGCAAAAACTGAACTAACAAATTATATTTAAAAAAATGTCGATAATGTATTTTATAATATATGTATTACAAGGTTTGTTTTTTTCTTTTTTTGCCCACATAAAATGAAAATTAGGAAATGTCTGAATTCTGGATTGAGAGGATTCCTATAAGGTGTGTAACATTTGTGCCCAAGCTAGCAGCAACACCTCGTTTCACACAGCCTTGGAATTTTGCCGTTGTTTAACTGCTTTTATGCGAGCCATTTTATTCTCACCCCTAGCGCAGATTTTACTGGGGCGGTCGTAAGACAATTTACAAAGTTTCAATCAATCACTTTGTTAAAAAAAATACACAAATTGTATTGTATTTCATTCATAACACCAAAAGGCAAACCCTTAATGACTTTCCCTTTTTATGAAATTACTCTTTCATAATAATCAGCCGTAACTTTTCTAGGCATGAAAGTACAAGTTTGCATGTACAAGTTTGTCATGAGCACAGAATGTCTGCAACGGTTGTATGCTTGTATGCATGTAACGAATCTCAGGCGCTCAACAGCTGTGACTTACAAAATATATGTGAGATAAGGGGGACTGCATGTCAGAAATGATTGTAATTTCCTGTTCCACTACATTTCACGTTCATCGGCACATGGAGGTCACGCTACACTAAAATACAATCATTATCCAATCACGGGCATAGGCTGTATGGTTGGGTACGGTTTTAATCGAGGAGGGGGAGAAAGGCCTGAAAGCATGACTTTCCACTACGTGGTACTATTTACTCTGCGTGCATTTACAATAAATAACTGTAAAACGAATTTACAGTAAAGTACTATAATATCTTTGCTGTTAGTGCTTGTTCAGTCGTATCCGACGCTTGACTACTTCACAGGCCCGCATCCTCCATGCTTTCCTTGCTTGGATTGCTTCCTTGAGTTCACTCAAGCTTTCGCAACCGTATGTGGTGGTGTTAAACACGATGGCCCTGATGACTCTACACTTCATCATATCTTCGTCATGCTCACCATCACCCTGCGACCCAGTGCAGTTCTCCCCTTGGTTTCAGATGTGCAAACTCAGGATCATCCGTTCACATTCCTCCTTCACTCTAAGGATCAGTACTTTCAGATCCAGGACGTGCAGAATGGTGTCATCTGCGTATCTCAGATTGCTGATGTTCTGGTCACCGATTTTAACTCAGATAATTGACTTGTTCAGATTGATCTTTCTCATAATGGTTTCTAGTTGAACAGTGCAAGTTGAATAAAAGGGTGGAGGGCTCTCAGATGCAGCTCTGTCGTATACCGTTTCCAATCTTGAACCATTCTGTGTTGCCGTATGCTGTTCTGGCGATTGCTTCCTGGTCAGCGTACAGGGATCATATCAATGTGATGTGCAGCCCACAGTTTGTCATGTTCAACACAGTCAAACACGTAGGTGTAATTCGATAAAGTACATGTATATGTTCTTCTGGTACTCCCTGGATTTCTCCATGATCATCTGAGACTGGCAGGGATACAATAATTGCCACTCTCTTTCCTGAACCCTGCCTGGACATAGAGTAATTCCAATTCCATAAACTTCCCTAGCTGCTGTAGGATGATGTTTAATATGATCTTGCCAGCATGTGGTATCTGGGTGATGATGTGGTAATTGGATCAGTTGCTTGTGCTTTGTAATGGCTTGTGCTTTGTAATTAAAATCACATTTTAATTATGTATTCATTCTGATATATATATATATTAATTGTGCCACATAGACTGTAGAAGCTTTAAAACCTGCCAGTAGGATTGTAGAAAGACAAGGCAGAGCATAGAATAGAAACAAACTGATTGTAGTTGCTACTGAATGATAAGATGAAGACATCTGGTCTGGGTCAGATAAAGAAATCAGCTCCTTGAATGTAGGAACATCATGTATGGGGCGTAGATTATGTTTGCAGAGAAGTTTGTATACAAAATGAAATGGATGAGTGAAAGAAATCTCCATACTGCAGTATGTTTGCTGTATGAGACTGGTCCTTCTGCAGAAGTTGTAATAAAACCGTTGTTGCTTTGCTCTTATTCAGGGTATGAATTACTTATCTATATAGTTTTCTTATATTGTTATATATGATTATAACAAACCAATTTTTGTTCTATTGGCACATAATTTAAAAAAAAGAACAAAATTATTTGCCAATAGAACAAGTAACTTATGCTCCTGGATCTAGAAACTTTTACTTCTTCCTAACTTTAGCTACAGCTGTCATGTTGTCACTCTGTGTTAACAGTCCAATATAATTCTGCTTTTCTAAATGTAGAGTCTGTACTTTAAACAGCTCCCGAAAGCTCAGAGAATTATGCCACTTTAATAACCATCTCCTGGTCACTCTGTAGCATGTAAACTAACAGGAAGGTTCACACCAAACATCTGGACAGTACAACTCATCCTGATTATCAGCTAATTATCAGCCTCTTGTGTTGATGTGGCAGCGTGAGAACTGAGTAAACAAGCTGCTCCTGCAGGCCATGAGACACTTCGACATCACATGCTAATGCTGTCTGGACTAGTAACAAAAATATACAGGCTAACCATCACATTTCAACTTTCACTTCTTCACTCTTCTGCATTTAGGGGTTGGACTTTTGTTCGTTGGTGCACTTTGCTCTGCTGTCATAGCCATGCACACGGACGCACACACACATACTGTATATACACACACATACATATATACACACTACAATAAAGTAGTTCCCACAAACCCAAGACTACTGTATTTTTTTGCCACCTTGTTATTAAAGTATGTGCAAAAAAGCTATTTATTATACGCTAGCTGTACTAAATAAAAAAAAAGGAAAAGCACATTAAATTAGTGTGTTTAATCTATGTTTATCATAGATTTTCTATTACAACTGTATAAATAAGAAAATAGAAAATATATATAAATGTGAGACTCCCAGTAAAGACAACTGGCCCTACAGGTACAGTATGGACCAGCAGGTGCAGTAAGAAACAGGCGTGAATTAATTTAAAATATATATTTTTTTAAACTTAATATACTAAAAACTACAGCTACATAATTTGTTCAAAAAATTACATCGCAATTACTTCGAGGCATACTGCGATTGTGATTTAAACCACCACATTTAACTATTAAACCACTTTGTTTTCAAACATATTTATTTAAGCTAACAGCTAATAATGGTGCATGTTTGATAATATTTATTAATCGATTCAAAATCATTTTAACAACTAAACAAATACTTAAAATATTGTCGAATTACATACATTTCCAACTATGCATACATTACTTACTGTATAACAAATTGCGGACTTTTATTATTGCAGTTTCGATTGTTATGCGATTAATTGAGCAGCATTGCTAGACATTGAACCCTGGATCTTTATTGAAATGCTTCTTTAGTATTTATCCTACTTCATTTTGCATTATGTGTCTTTTCCTTTCATACTCAACAAAGTTTTATAAACTGTAATAATCCCTAAGAAACTTAAATTCTAAAATGCTTGCTTACAGTCTACACACAATCACACACTCTATACTAGGGTGGCACCTTTCAATTTTTATTGTATTTAAGAGCGACCCTTTAAAACTGTTCCACATGTTCAGCTTTCTGTTCACGGCAGGTTTCAGTACTGATGTACAAGATTCAGAGGTCACTCAAGGTCAGTGAATTTCCTTCAGTGAAAAAAATCTAGGCTACCACTGTAAGCACCAAACTCATGAAAAGCCTTTAATAAAACTGTCAAATCTTTTTTTGACTTTAATTTACACACTAATTCAAAGGGCTTTAATTAACCCTTAAGGATCACTGCTACTTTTTTTACCTATTTTCGCCCCAAAGGATGTAAATCCAAATTCAAGACATTATTATTTAGACAAAGTAGTCTGTTTCTTAGCTTACAGTCAGGGAAACCTTCTGAAATATTAAATCTAATGTGTTTGTACTAGGTTTAGTAATTCTGAATAACAAATCCTCGACCACACAACGAAGTGGGCATTTGAAGATATTATCTGACTGACCTATGAATGAGGTCATTTTACTTAACTAGACATGAGAGGCGATCAAGTTAAACTGGGAGCTGTGATGACATTCCTGGTGAAAGAAGCCGTAAAACTGATTGACTGATTTACAGAAGACTTCAAGCACAGTAAAGTGATGAGACTCCCAGAGGAGGCTCAGAGCCCACTGTAATCGTTCCTCAGGCTTAAATGCACCTCATAATGGGTGACAGGAAACTAGTTCGGCTAAGTTTTGAAGTTCTTGGGTCATGAGCAACGTTGTTTGATATAGTACCTACAGTATAACAAAACTCAGGGGTTTATTGATGCTACTTTAATATTCATTCATCTTCTTTGCCGCTTATCCTGTTACAGGGTCGCGGGGAGAGTTTGGGCATTAAACAGGGTACACCCTGGACAGTGTGCCAATCCATTGCAGAGCACACACACTATGGGCAATTTGGGAACGGCAGTTAGACTAATCTGCATGTATTTGCACTGTGGGAGGAAATGGGAGTATCTGACCAAGCACAGGGAGCTCTGTGCACGCAAGCCCAAGGTGGGACTCAAACCCTCGCCCCTCCAGGTGCAAGGCCACATTGCTAACCTCTAAGCCACCATGCAACAAGGGGTACATCAATGATACTTTGCTACAGTATCTGTATATATATATATATATGATGACATTCTCTGTTTAACAGTACGTCTTAAAAATATGAGAACGGCGTATGGAAACCCCCTACTGTAGACTACACATGAGTTTTCCCATGAGGACAAACAAACAAACTGTTTAGATGGCGCACATTTTTGTATTAGACTGTATCAGAGCTACAATACCCTGAAACATCTCTGAATATACGGTCAAAGTTTTCGACGACGACGATCACAACCACAGAAAAAAGTGTTTTTAAAGAGACACAGAGCCGCTCAGTTTATCATCAGTGTACACGAGATCTGACAGGGATGTCTGTGCTGTGACGTGCCGTCTAGTAAATGGCATTTTGAATCTTCCAGATGTCGATAAGATAGTGAGTGTTTGTATGTGTGTGTGTGTGTGTGTGTGTGTGTGTGTGTGTGTGTATATAACATTTACCTAACGTTGAACAGCTTTAACTGTGTGATGCCTGTCTCTAAACAAATACTGGAACTGTAAAACCAGTTTCTCTCTCACCCACCCCCCCCCCCCCCCACACACACATACACACACATACATACACAAATACACACAGTAAAGCATATATGCCTTAGAGCTACACATTCCTAATGCACTGCATGTGCCATTAGAAAATGCAAAAAATTCATTAGCTCCTAATGAGGAGAACGACAGGAAGTTTATTCAACTGTCTGTAATTCCCAGGAAATAGGCGTAAACAGTTAGAGTGGTACAGTTTTAAAAAATTATGTTTGTTTTCTTATTTTATTGAGAATTGTTTTTATATTTTTGTTTTCTTTTTCATATTTCACCAAGTCAAACACAACCGATATCCTGACTTTTTCAGCTAAAACGATACAGAAATACAGACTCCTACAGATCAGGGCCTGAAGCTAAAACATACATGCGCTCTTCCTGAGTGAGTGTGTGTGTGTCCGTAACGTGGGATGGAATTAGAGAGCCGGACTTCCAGAGCGATGCTGCATTTAGACTGAAAATGAGCTTTCGCTATTGCAGATTTCTGGTTGTGTTCTGGTGTGCGTGAGACAGAATTCCTTGGAGGTAATTAAGTTGCTTGGCGCATATGATTCATTCGAGTGTGTCAAAAGTAAACTTCCTGTTTTGGTGGCGGCTGATTGGCTGGCGAAGGAACTCCAGGCAAGAACAGCTCTGTCTGAGCAAAGTGCACTAATCGGCGAAGTGTCCCTACTAGCAGCCCTGTTTCAACAGGAAGAGATGAGAAAAATCCTCTAATCTATCAGTTCAATTCAAGAGAAGAACCCCCCCCCCACCCCCCCACAGACACACACAAACGCACAATCAAACAGCTCATCAATCGCCAACTCAAACATCAACAAAATCTTCCTGAGTGAACCGAGAAAAGTACTTTTCATCTTCACAAAAAAGATTCTAATATCCCTTTGAAAAATGTATTCCTTTGAAGATCAATGTGTGCGTGTGCACGCGTGTGTGTGTTTGACTCTGAGGTTTTGTGTTCCGCTCCTGACCTGTTAAAATAATATTCGGGTAAAGAGGCCGGCCGTGTTGGAGAGGCTTTAAGGGATGAAACAAGCCAGAGCGACTTTGTAATCTCTTCAGTGCTTAGTGAGCATGTTCCACACACACACACACACACACACACCAAAAACATGGACTAACATATGCAATATCATAATCTTTTTGTGTATGTGTGTGTGTGTGTGTATGTGTGTGTGTGTGTGTATGTGTGTGTATGTGTGTGTATGTGTGTGTATGTGTGCGTGTGTGTGTGTGTGTGTGCTTTTTCAGCAGCACACCAGAGTCACACATGCACATCTCTGTGCTGATGGATGGTTTGTTTACTTTGGAAGTTTATTCGCCGCCTGTTTAACTTCTCGTTAAATAAACAGTCCTGACTGATTTTAATTTACTTTGAAGAGTGTGAAGAGATGCACGTTTTATCCAGTAGACACGTTTGATGTAGATGCAAACAAGGTCGAGTCTGAACCAACACACACATCTGTACGTTATGACTGTAAAAGCATTCTCTCAGCTTGACACACGCACATTTATGTACAGTATTTACTAGGGATGCACCGATACCGGTACCGGGTATCGGCCTCGATACCACATTTTTTAAAGTACTCGTACTGGTTAAAAGTCCCCCGATACCGGGGACCGATACCCGGTCTGAGAAATGTCTATTTTTGAGCGGCGTGTAAGGGGTTAATCACAGGCGCCGAGTAATCCAAAATTGCCACATAGATGAATGGCAATATTTAACTTAATCAATTTTTCCCACATTTCTAATATGCACACACGTTTGTCCTCTTGCTCCATCAGGCCATGGATAAATGTCCTACTTTTTGAAGTTGATATCTGATGTTTGTGTTTATGCGTGTGTGTGTGTGTGTGCCGTCTTTCTACAGAGTAAAGTCAGACTACATTTTTACATTTCATGTCCCTTTATCCACGTAAGTAAGAAAGAAACTTCTCTTTGACCCTTTAACTCTTCGGCTCTTTCTAAACTCCTCTTGGGTTCTGATTTCTTAACACAATGCCAAAAATCATATTTGTTCCTCCAGAGACTTGCTCTGTCTGTATGCGTGTCAAAAATGAATGCCAAAGTTTGGGGCCAATAGCTGTAGGTAACATATTAGAGGAGAACATGGTCCATGGGCTAGTTAACTCTATCATGCATTAGCGTTAGTCATTTAAAGAACAGTACTGCATACGGTGGTACATCAATTCACAACGAAAACTCCTAGACACTAAAGTGAATATGACACTAGAGACATTTCCAAGTTTTTGGATTCAAACACAGGACGAATTAAAAAGAAAGAAAGAAAGAAAGAAAAAAACGATATACTCTGGAGGACGTTTCACTGGCACGCTTGATGTCTGTTACTTGTCCTCGCTTGTCTGATCAGTTCTTCTTTTATCCTATGATGAAACACTTCTATCCTGATGGGGGAGTGTTCTCTTGCAGGACGACCCCAGGATGATGTCACGGCCTTTGCCATCACCAGATCCCGACTCAATCGAAAGCAGGTTTGGACCGACAGCGTAAGCATTGAGACACTAGGTGTGTTTACATGGACCCAAGGGGGGCACGGCTGTTACAAATCCTTTAAATGTTCTGAAAAGTTCCTTATCCTGGACGTTAACTCATGTGAGAATCTGTGAATTTGTGGTCTCGTGACATCATTTCCAAAATAGTGGTGTGTCTGTGTAGCACATGTGACAGAACTAGACAGTAAAGCTTGACTACTTAAACGAAGTTGCATCCAATTTCCATCCCAATTCTAATGATTTAATAACATCTCGTTCTATATTTAACCTGTTTTGAATGTATATCTTGAACAAATTGTTATAAAACAAATAATCGCTGAGACACAGATTCATTCTGCTTCTCTTCAAATATGATTTATCCGGTACAGGGTTGTGGGAAGCCTGGAGCCTTTCTCAGGAGACTTTAAGCACAAGGCACGGTGAACCCTGGACAGGGTGCCAATCCATTGCAGGACACACACACTACAGACAATTTGGGAATTGACCAACTAACTGTGTGAGGAAACCAGCGTACCCAGAAGAAACGCATTAAGCACAGCAAGAACATGAAGACTCCATGAACACAGACCCAAACCCCTGGTAACCACTACACACCGCCGCCATCTCTGTGTCACATCCCCCATAATTTCCCTTAAAGGTGGGTCTGGATTTAATGGGTTAATGGGAATAATAACTCAATCGGACTAAAAATGCATCATGTAGACTGATCATTGTAGGGATAAGTGTATCATTTCAGCCCCGCGTGGGGGTAACATTAGATGACTTGACAAGTTTTCCTGGAAGGAAATTTAAGCTTCCATTACTGATTAGTGAACTCAGCTCTCTTTCGCTTCAGTCTTTCACTGGGTCTATGGATGAGAAAGGGACATTGATTGGCTCAACATTTAAAAAGCAGAAAAGCATTTAACCAATCATAGATGAGAATAAATTTGAGTAACCAATACAGACCTACAGTAGAAGGCGGGATTTGTTAAAAAAAGATTGGAACCCTAACCTGACCACTGTACTTCATCTTCCCTTTCTTCTGTTACATTTTCGCCAGATTAAACGCTTCACAGCAGGCAAAAACACTTTGCACATATTATGTTCTGATCACATACTTGGAGTCTGTAAATGCACATCTTATAAGATCTTATAAGAGTGTGTGATCGTAGTGTGTCCCTCCAGAGTGCCCATCATGCCTTGTTCCTTGAGCTGCCTGAGACACACAGGTTCCCCTGCAACTCTACTCAGTTTAAGCTGTATGGAAAATGAATGTTATTAATATTTTTTTAATATTTGAGCTAAAAAGTGATCACTGACGTTTGGCGTTCCATGTTGCAGCAGCGGCATCATAAGCATCAGCATCACAGGCTACAGCAATGTTAACAAAGTAGCATGTCTGTGCATCGTTGTCACACTGTAACAAAGTTAACTATGACGGCTGTCCTCAATATAATCATTCAATAAAACCAACCATAGCTACGAACTTCTCACAGCAAGATAGGGTAAGAGTGTTCAGTGTAATGAGACCACATGTTCTCTTCATTGCCATCCCATAATTTCATTATGTGTGTGTGTGTGTGTGTGTGTGCGCGCGCACACATATCCTGAAGTTAAAAAGATTAGAAGGGGCAGCGAAAAAAAGAGCTAGGTTACAGATGTGTGTGTGTGTGTGTGTGTGTGTGTGTGTTTTACTTTGCTCACCAAGCATGGAAGGATAACAAGAGGGATTATGTTTCATGCCTGAGTATGGGGTATTGCAGGTATTATAGGAACTAAATCCTCTACTCTGTCAGTCTGTATAAGTGTGTTTGTGTATGTGTATGTGTGTGTGTGTGTGTGTGTGTGTGTGTGCTGTGGCGAACAGCAGTTTCAGAGACTCTTGGAATGTTAACAGCAGCTCTGCAGGAAGTGAGAGAGGGTGGGAGAGTTAGAGAAGAAAAATGATGGAAAAGAATGAATGTTTCTCTGTTTTTCGCTGACTTGTAGTTTTAGTGAGAGTCGCTCTGGCCAACGCTGTCCATCATGACAAATGTATTACACACTACAACATCGCCTGCTACAGCGTCCAGGCAAACACACGCAGCGTTCATTGAGTGATCCACACATTAGCTCTTGGTGGCTCAGACACATAAAACAAACGTAACACACAAACACACACATACACACACACCCACATACACACCCACATACACACCCACATACACACCCACACACACAAAGTGGCACACTGACACAGTGACACTCATTATCTGTCTGCTGAGATACAGGATTAGACATATCCTCTCTCTCTCACACACACACACACACACTCATCTTGTATTACTATGTTTGTGGAATAATTCTTGTTGACTTGGGTACTAATGTCTAATGTCAATCTTAATCTCAACAACTAATAATGCATTACGTAAGAATGAACACATTTCAGATTTGTGTTCTTTTCATATAACAGCACGGACTGCAGTGTGTTATTCCCCTCATAACCTACTCATTATTTACTTCATCCATGCTGATCTTTAAGTTATTTTTCCTCTTGTTCTTCTACCAAACACACGGCGCATGCTTTGAATATTCAATACTTTAAACAGTGCACGATTGTACGCTTCTAAAACTCAAACACGCCTCTACAAGGCAGAGTTTAGTGCTGCGGATCAGTTACTACAAACCTCCACCTTTTTAGCAAACAATAATCGCGACGATCTCAGAAGTTTCACCAAGGACTAAAATCTTGGACTGGGATCTGGCTATGACCTACACTAGGTGTGCACAATCATTCTACCTCAGTTGATAGCGGCTGATTGGCTGCCTGCAGGTTACTGCAACCGAGCCATGGCAGTTAAAGGACGCCGGGCATCGCCCTTAACGTCTGGAGACACACGTAGACCTCGTGACTGTGATGAATCAGTTCTATTAGACACACACACATGCACACGCGCATACATGTATGCACACACAGAGCGATTTTTAAAAAAATGCAGGTGCTTACATGCACGCACAAACAGAAATACAGCTCTTCCAGTAGGTCTCCAGGCGAGCACACCTGCTGGGCGTGCAACTGGGAGTTGCCTTTCATAATAATTTTTTTTTTTTTTACTTTTGGAGGTGTTCAAGCAGGAATAAATGGATAAAGCGATAAGCCATTTACATTTGTCACAACTTGACAGTGAGCTTATTCTTGGAGATATCCATAGGAAAGCTCCTCCTCTCATCTCAGTTTTACTGCCTTCCTCTTTTTCTTCATATTCATAGTCAAAAACCATCTGTCCATCTATCCATCCATCCACCATCTATATCTCCTACCCTGTGTAGGAGCACTGCGGTATGTAACCTGTACAATGGGAGTCATTTGTAAATGCTAATCAGACTACACTGCATGTCTTTGGACTGTAGGAGGAAACCGGAGCACCCAGCGGAAACCCACCAAGCCGGGAGGTGCGAGGCACCAGTGCTAACTACTAAACTATGCAACTTTCTCTAAACCAGATGTCAAAATCAGTGTAAAAAAATCAATCAATCAATCAATCAATAAATAACTACAGAACAAATTAATTTTAAAGCAAATGTTCACCATGATCACATTTTATTCAAGAATTTTTATGCTGGTTATTCTGTAGTAAAACACAAATTTAAATGAATAGATGTATTTTGAATGACAACAACGATGCTCACGATTAATACATGAATCTCTTTCCTTAAGTAAATCTTCTGTCAAAGTTAAAAAATACAATAAAGATATCATGCTTAGCAATCATAATGAATAGAGATCTCCACTGTTACATTACTGTAAAGAATAAGAATATGATGCGCTGTCAAAAGTTAAGGTAATGTATAGGAACATTCCTCAAGGTACAAATAATATAAATATGCTCTTAAATGTACAAAATTTATGCGCACTTTATTCACTTTCTGAGGAGAAAGCGGGCTACATATTCTTCAGGGAACAACTAAAATGACAAGTGTTTGCACTCAGAAAGTTTTATTTTATTACCTCTTTTTTTTTTTTTTACAGGCCCCTGGGAGTCTCTGTACACCACTTTGAGAACCGCTACCCTAAACAGTTCTCATTCACACATTATATAAACGCACATGCCTGTGAGCGACTAGCTTCCGCATGCCTTGCCCTTTCACTTATAGCCTCTAAAGGCTCCTTTGTGTTTAGCAGATAGGCAGCAGCCCAATGATATTTGACACTAGCAGGCGAAGCCTGGGTGCACACTAGCTATTTCGCCACTCATCAAAGGACAAGCGAACAGAAATTAGGATTATAGCTTAGGTTTTTGGCCACGTTCCAGCTCTGAGTAAGGGAAACTAGTCATAGATACCGTATGCAGGACTGGGAAGGATTGGGAAATTAGTTCTAACACGTCATGGTTTCGTCAAACTCGGAAAAAAAAAGAAACAGCTGCGCAATGAACAAGCTCACAGGTGACTCAGGGGAACTCTCCCGGTGCTGACATCACTGCGGCGCACCTTTTTATTCACTGATCATTCACAAGAGAGCATTAACAGTTAGTCAGTGTTGCAGCTACGCAATCTACATTACACCAACAGTGGAAAAGCTGCCTACATTTAAAAGCACAATAAATTATTTTTTTTAAATGATAAATAGTTAAAGAATCCTAAAGCTAGAATGTTTTTGCCTTCTTCTCTATTGCAAGCTACGCATTGAACAATAATGATGAGGTGTTATATACTTATCCCACACAGACGCAATATCACAGAAGAGAATACATACATGAGAATAAAATAACTTTAACAAGTTGATTGGCACAGAACTAATAGTGTACAGCATTATCCAATCATTAGGGTTAAAATGCTAGCTAAAACCCTTACCATGGATTAAGACATTACAGATCAGATCAGATCAGCAAAGAGCTCAAGTTTAAAATGTGAAATAAAAGGGGTGTTCGTGTCAAACCAGGATTTCTGATGCAGAATAACAGAACACAGGTATTTTTTCTTGATGTAATACTAATGCATTTATCCCAGTGTTTCCCTGGTGCTTGTATACTATCAAGGCAGAAAGATTTCTGGAGCCATGAGCAGACTCGCTGCTTCACTTCTGAAACGCTAGCCTCCCAGGAACTTCTTCAGTGAACCAAACAAGTCAGAATTTTACAAGGGATGTGGCAATAACTGTGCAAGAGGTGTTCATGAATGCTTGTGTGTACAGTTCCCACAGACAGACACGTCTCTTACACAAGTTGTTAATAAGTTATTTGTCGATCTACTGTATCTGTTTTAAAAGGTTCAGGCGTTCCAATTGCTGAATGTTCATGGGAATGATAGCAGTGCCCTCCGAGCCACCTCGGCCAGGATTCTCATTCACAGCCTTCTTTAAAAATGTTTGCATCATTCAAATGTTTTACTGCGGATAAGAATCTCATTATCGTCCTGTGCCTGAAGTCTTCTGCTAATGGTAATTTCACTTTTACGCCTTTCTTAACTACAAACTTCACCACAAGTCCCAATTTGACTTAAACACCCCTTTGTACAAATAAATATTATTAATCACTGGCTGGTTCTCATGAGCTCTCCAGTTCAATAATGTCTCAACTGGGATACAACAAAATCTGTTTTGACAGTCTAATACCTGTACTGTATATCCAAGTTTCTATTTCTACAAAAGGAAAGTCTTGTAACAGATTAATAAGATGGCATAATAATTTATGATCTTCATCTCCAACAATGTAAAACAGTTGCTCTGGCTATTGTGTATATGTGTGTCTCTGTAACTAATGGAGCAAGGTATACCTTATCTGCAGGAGTGTTAGTGTAGGAATATGACAGGCACTTGGATTTTTTTTTTCTTTTGACATTTTTTACTGAGGGTTGGGGCTTAAGGTGCACAGCTGCCATGTTAAGCATTATGCATGACCGCAATTGTATTTTAAGCAGTGGCCTCTACCTGTTTTTACCTGTTCACCAAAAAAAAAGCTATAACTCCAACATTCCTGAACCCTTTTTTCTTACTCTCATTTACTTTGTTAACATTGACATGTTCGGTGACACTTTTTCTCCATTTGGTAGCTGGCTCTTACCAGTAATTGTCTAGTCTGAGTTTAATGCTTTAGTTTGGCTGATGACATTTTGACATATCGGAGCTTGTGTATGACACATATGTACAAATTTCTTATCCGTTCCGAACTGACACCCCTGAACCAGCTTTGGCGATTACTACTACTGGATTGTTTTGGCGATTACTACTACTGGATTGTTTGGGTGACTCACGACAGCTCGGGTTTTTAACCAGACTCAATAAATTGTAATTTGTAAAAATATATTTAGAAATCCTATACACTGTAATATTAGTGAAATCTTCCACTTTTTTTTAATTGAATGATTTGTGTAGACTAGAAACAAAAATAAGATAAAACTTGGACAAGGACAACAACTTTTTACCTCTGGCAGAATATAATCCTAATTTGGAAATTTTATCGCTGTATCTTGGTATGCTTAGTGTGTAAACTTATGAACAAATAGACCATATATAACAATAAAATGGTTCAAAGGCCAGATCTCCTTAATGATTATTCATTACTATAATACATTACTATTTCATACACTTGGACAGTCCGTGACTTTGCGGAATCCCCACCTATTATAATTCCTATATCTCCATAAGCAGCGCTACAACAATCAAATCACACACTTTTGCTGTGATCACTTGTCAAGTTGAAAGTTACGATGATAAATGAATCCATTTAGCCTCCCTCTAGTATTTTATTCAACCTTACATAAATTATCCAAGGCGCTACTGGCAGGGAGTGACACCCATAATCACTGCTTCAAAATATATATTCATTACTAAAACATTCATTTTCTTATTTCCTTCTTCTCGTTTATGCTTTAAACTGTTTGATATGGTATTCCTGACCCCAACTGCGCTTTCGTAACCTTTTAATTAGTTGGAACTGCGGTATAGTTGATCCAATCCGACGTTAAGATTCCACCCACTGGCTTTAATGGAGCATGTTGACAGATTTAATGATTTCATGGCATGCACCAAGGTTTATAAGTTAATAGTGCAATAAATTATATATATGAAATATATTACGGAAAGTTAAATTAAAAGTTATATTATATATATTATATATATTTACAAAAGTTTAATTTTATATATGAAATATATTACAGAAAGATTGGTTACATTTTAGGTACCTTTTTCATATTAATGAATCAATCAAAAACAATCATATCGCCATATATACTGTATAAATATTATTTTGCCATATACAGTATACTGTATAAAAGGCCTGAAGATATTCATTTCTATTGGCACCCCAAGTCTAACTTATAGGTTAGACTGATGTTCATGAGCAACATTTTAATTGCTGCTATATTGGACTGTGCAGGAGCTTGAGCACATTGCGGGTGGTTTTGGATTCAGACGCAGGAGTGTGTGTGTGTGTGTGTGTGTGCAACTTCTAATAATAGCGGCTGGACGGAAGAAAGGAAACGGGAGGAAAGGTAAGGAAATGCCAGAGAATTCCTCCGGGAAGCGCTCCAAACTCTTTAACCCCGGTCAAACCGGCAACCGTCTGTCTCTCTGTGTGTGTGTGTCTCACACACACACACACACAGTGTCTCTACGAAATAAATGAGAAAATAAAGTAATGAAGGATGAAGGAAAGAAAAGAAGAAGGGGAAAAAAACGAAAGATGGGGGGAAATCTTTCTTTTTCTCTGTTGAACAGTTGCGCTCTTGCCCCAGCCAGCCGCAATGTCTTCTGCATGATGCACATGTATTAATCACATCTCACAATAAGCTCACCTCTGTGAAGAAGTTATCCATGGTCCTTCTTACTGCCGGAACTCCAGGCGGACTTCATGCACGTCGCGCAGCCACTTTCTGCTCTCTTTCCGCTCACTGTGTAATTACAGATGTTGTTAAATCCTCACTCCATTTCAGTGGCTCAAGTTCCAGTTCACAGTCTCCTCTGCCACACACACACACACACACACGAGAACTGGACACGTCTTTGTTTCAGAGGTTACAGATGTCCACGAGACGCGCGCGAGACTCCGCGTTCACGAGCGCTGTAAATCCCCGTCCACTTCTGAGCGGCGTGGTGACGCGCGTGCATCGGTAAACAGCCGTCTACAGCCGAGCTCGCGGTCTCTCTCTCTCTCTCTCTCTCGCGCACTCTGTAGCTCCGCCCTGCATTCAGTTTGAATGAGAAGAAAGGGAAAAAACCGGTGGCCTCGCGCGCTCCTCCTGCTGTTTCACGGTGAGGCACCTTAAGCAGCTTTAGTGGACTTGAATGAAGTCGTTAGAAAAGTTCCTGCGTCGCTCCTCGTACCAACACTGACCTGTCCTTAATATCTGTACACGTTTTCTCGTGACACAGAGTATGTATGGTAAATACAGGTATTTCTAGCAATATTTAGCTATATATACTGTAGTCGTTAAAAAACCACGTGATGTGTTATGTAGGTAAACAGTACCTGTGTGTCCAGTTCAAAGTGCAACAGTTGCAGTTTTAAAGGAGTTGAGCTTATTGATTAGAAAGTCATTATTATCTACTGTAATAAACTACAGTATAAATTTTGTAAAAAAAAAAAAAAAAAAAATCATATATTAAACTGGTGTGTGAATACTTTAATAGGTTAGCAAAGTGATACTGATACTTTAAACTAAAGTAAATGATACCCAGTGGGCGATGGTAGAATTGCAAAACTTCTCCAGTACCAGAGACCGATTGGGGATCTCTTTCGGACCCATTAAAGCCATAAAATCGTTCACACCCCAGACGTCTTCAGGAATAAATTGCTAAAGGGGCAGTGGTGACTCAAACGGTTAAACGGTTCAAGCGCCAGCACCGAGAAGTTGCCAGTGTTGAGGCTGTGAGTAAGGCGCTATCTGTACCCTGAGTAACCCTACTTGCTCCTGGGCTGCTCTGTCCTGGCTGATCCTCCGCTCTGACCCCACCTTTCTAACTGGGATATGCAGAAAAAACAAACATTTCATCTCACGGTAGACGTGACAAAACTATGAATCTTAATCTAAAGTCCTCATAATAAAGTTATCTTGAAGATAATTTAAGATCTCTTGAATATTAAAGATGTTCTAAAGATGACCTGGGGGCTAGGCAGAAGATTCAGTGGTATGGTCAAAAGTTACAATTTTTCAGAAACTGCTCCCAGAAAGTGCAAAAGAAAAGATTTCACTCAGTTGTTTGGAAATTGTTATTGGCTGTGCTCTATGAGTGGGAGAAATGCATCCATTTTACAATCCAGCTTACTCCGTCTCTATTCTGTTAATTCAATTCAATTTTATTTTATTTGTATAGCGCTTTTAACAATTCACATGGTCGCAAGGCAGCATTACACAATCAAAAGAATTATTGAAGTCTGTATGAAATGTTAATGTGTATGAATCAAAATGATAAGACTGTCCCTGATGAGCAAGCCGAGGACGATGGTGACAGTGGCAAGGAAAAACTCCCTGAGTTGGCAGTAGGAAGAAACCTTGGGAGAAACCAGACTCAACAGGGAACCCATCTCATTTGGGTGATAACGGATAACAGGGATTCATCTGCAGTCATACTGTGTGCTAGGAGGCTGGAAGGTCAGTATAACAGATGTGTTTAAGTTAATATCAATGGCACAGACCGATCATAGGAATCTGTCAGATAACGGATGTGGAAGTGGATAGAGAGAGTGCTTTCCTATGAGATTGTGATTCAGCAGCAGTTTCTAAAAGATTGTCTGAGGTTGACCGACTTGACCTTCAAGTGTCTTAGAGTTATGTGTTAGTCCACAGTGATGTAGAAATGGGGGGGAACGCCACCACACTGTGACTGGAAAATAAATAAACAGTGATCTGGACAGTATTTTTACTACATTATGGGATGTTTACCCAATATGACAAAAAAAAAAAAGCATTGGAAATTGATAACACAAGTGCGTTTTTAACAAACATTTCAAAGTATACATACGATAACACATGATAAATATAACATTCCAAATAGCTAAAATAATATGCTTCATTACAGTACAAAAAAAAAAAATCGTGGTTTTAGTATCCCTTTCAAACCTGTCCTCCTCAGTGTTTAGAAAAAGTGAGTGTTTAACTGCAATCAGAGTGTAAGTAATTAAAAAATATATATTTTATTCATTTATTTTATTCAAAGAACAAAAAATTCATTTTGCTCTTTAAAAGTTATAATTGGATAATTGATGTGAATTAAACCATGATGACATGTTCTGTTTCTGGAAAATATTTAACTCTGGCATTGTTACTGTTCTTTTTTTTGAAGCCACATCTTTCCAAGATTCTTGCTTATTTTTCTGTAACAGCATGCACTGTTGTGTTTGATTCCTTACATACTGTACATCCTACAGAGATCAGCTGGATATGGATTAGGGATTTCTAAAAGTCCAAAGAACTGTTATGAATAGTTTTCTTGGCCCATTTCACAACATTTTAACTGGCTATGGAGTCTACTTTGTGTGTGTGTGTGTGTGTGTGTGTGTGTGTGTGTGTGTGTGTGTGTGTGTGTGTGTGTGTGTGTGTGTGTG
>JAQMYK010000018.1:9596671-9617456 GCA_030014345.1 Clarias buthupogon | reverse complement strand
TTAGTGCTCGTCTCTTACTGGTATAATCAACATCCGTGCACGCGTGTACTGTTTACTATAACACTGTGACCATGTGTAAAACATGTTTTATTTTGTGTTTGCAAGCGTGTGTGTACAGCGCATGTGTACTGTTTCTTATAACACACGTGTGTGCGCACATGTAAAGCAAAAGAAAGTCTCATTAGAGGTTAAAAATCCATTTTATCCCTCTCTGTAGTTATGTGTGTACACCGTGCAGGGTTACACACACACACTCTCTCTCTCTCTCTCTCGCCTTTAGTGTGACACTACAGGAGGGAGAGAGAGAGAGAGAGAGAGAGCAAGTGTGAACCGGCGTGGTGTTAAATTATGCGTGCGCACACCCACATAACGACAGGCTGAGGGGATGAAAGTAAGTGTCTCCTCTTACTTTAACTTCACACACATACACAAACACATACACAGCGCCTGCGCGCATAAACGGAAACAATTACCTGTTGGGATTTATTTTTAACAGTAAAGTGCAGGTTAATTTGTTTTATTTTTACTTTATCTGTTGTATTCATTATTTTTATGTTTTTCTTTGGGCTGTGGAACGAATAATTTGAGTTTCCATTATTTCCTATGGGAAATTGTGCTTTGATTTACGAGTATCCTGCTTCTGGAACGAATGCTCGTAATCAGAAGCATGTAAACTCATTTTTGCATATGAGTATGTTATGCTTGTTTTTTTGTCACATGTAAAATATATTACTATTTTACTTTAGAAAAACATATAGTATACTAACAAATGTTTAACCTTATAAGAGGAAGTCATCCCTTTCCTCCTTTGCACCATCCACCAGCTCCCCTGTCTCCTGCCCATTTCTGTACATCCCAACATTAAATCGCTGCAACATGTCCTTGCTTGGAATGAAGTCCTTACAGCAAATCCCCAGTGTTCTAAGGCTACTGAGAGTCTTCAGGGACATTCTGTTCCGCAATTTTAATTTCACATTGTTCATCTGCGAAAAAACCCTTTCAACATCAGCATTACTCAGAGGCTTTGCAAGGAGGCCAGATCTTTAATAAACTGCTCCCCACTGTTGTCCTTGTAGTTCAGAACTTCAGCTCAGAATTGTTCTGCTTAACCATCATCCTTAGTTTTACACTCCTGGAAGTTGATTGCCTGATACTGTGCATCCAAGACCCCAAGATCACCTGTGTATATTTTGAGCATGGATATAGTGACTAACTGGTTTGCTCTGTGATAAAATTTGTGCAACATGGGTATTATTCTAAAATGCAAAATTGTTAAGATATTGCAACATGAATTTGACATGGTTACGGACACTACAGATTGTTTGCATTTTCAATCTTTTACACAAAACGAATTTAAGTAACATTCTTTACCGGTACAGTAAAATGCTTCTAGAAGCTTGCACTAATTTTAATATCAATACTCATTGATACTCATCAATAAAAATTTAAATGCATTTAAAATTACTGTGTTTGAAGTGAGACATTCTAACCAAGTCACCAAATTGAAATTTTTAGCAAGAAGCAAGATCGGTCACTTCCATGTTGCATAAACTTCAGAAGTTTTTCTGTATTATATCTATAATAGAAAAAAATAAAATCAGTGAATAAAAGACGTCAGCATCCCCCTCACACTGACAGCTGACGTGTGGATCAGATGTGCCATGGATGCATATCTTGAAGTGTTTTGCCATTTCATCACTCGAGATTGGCAAATAAAGACATCAAACCTTGCCATCAACTCTGAAGGAGAGTCATATTGCTGCGAACATCATGACATGGATGGAGGAGGTGATAGAATTTTTTTTTTTTAATAATAAAAGCTGTAGTTCATGACAGTGGGACTAATATGGTGTCAGCACCAGCAAATGAGCATCTCACAACCCACTTCAGGGGATATGAACTGGCCAGTACAAAACATGAATCATGAAAGATGAAGCAACATCGTATAGCACAAGCTGATCTAGCATCTCAGTACAAGATGGAACAGTGCATACCCCAGGAGGTACAGTAACTCCAAGTGGCAACCACTACTTTGACTTAAAGCCAGATCGATGGGTGCTGCTTAAGGAATTGATGTTGTGGTTGCAACCTTTTGAATGTGTGAATATTTACCTCAGTGGACAGAAATGGGCAACATCTTCATGTCTTCTACAGCTGCTCAAAGGGCTGCAACTGTTCCTACAGTATAGCAAAGCTGTTTTGAGACAAGCCCAAGGAAAGCCTTTCTTGCCAGTGCAGGGAAAAGGACAACCGAGAGATAAAGGAGTCTGAATATCTTCTAAACAGAGAGAAATAACCCACTTGTTCTTGACGCAGCCACTGACCCAAGATTTCAATAGCTTACAGTAAGTTCCTGGCAGCTGAAGATGGCACAAGGGTGCAAGCGACAGTTGAAATCCAAGCTATCAAAGAAGCAAAAGTGACTGGGATACCCAAGCAGTGACTCCAAGCAACAGCAGAAGGTCAATATTCAGGGTGAAAAATCTCTACCAGATAACCTCATTAAATCTGACGCAGACAGTAAGAGTGAGATGGAAGATGAAACACAGAAGGACCACCAGATCCAAATCGTGAGAAACGAAGTTCAGATGTACTTAGCACAACCAGCAATATAAAAAAAGCAGACACTCTCATGTGGTGGAGGGAAAATGAGGAACATTTTCCCACACTATCAAATCTGGCAATATCCTTTCTGTTTATTCCTGCAACATCCACCCCGTCAGATGCTGACATTCTTAAGTTTGAATAAACACTTATTGATATTCAGTCTCATGTAGCTGCAACTCGAAAAAGATTCTGAAGACAACAGAATGTCACGCACAAAATGTACTTTTCTCTTTATTCAAGGAAATTTGTTTGTTGTTCAGGTTTTTTTTTATTGCTGCTACTAGTCCTTAGTTTACTGAACAAAATGGATACTTGGCGTTTAATTTATTTTTTATATAGAGCTTCACTCCCAGGCCTCAGGAACACAATGATGGCCGACATGGTGGATAAATTGAAAAAGACAGCGATCCACAGCATGCTTCTCAGATTAAGGCCGGCTCGAGTCAAGCCGAGCCGGAGGACATGCAGTGTGATGTGTGCAGCAGGAACGGAAAACAGAGCCTCGTGCCTGGTCTGCTTGGCATCTTACTGCGAGGATCACAAGACAGACAAAAGACCTCAGTCACAAAGTGAAAACAACAACGTAAAACTAGACTATTTCAAGGTATTATTACGTTTTTTTTTTTTTTTTTTTATATCTCTTGCTATGTGTTGATTTGCATTAGTTTTTAAGAGCTCTAACAGTTTGACACATGCCACTGACTTCAAATTCTAATTTTAAATAATCTAAAATTAAATTAAATTAAATTAAATAATATAAAATAAATTCTATGTTTAAAAGATATGATCACACATAATGAATGTAATGCTATGCTAGAACTGGCATGATGGCTCCATCTAGTGGTTATTTAGTGACTCATAACTGTGTCACATAACTACTGTACAGGCCTGGTTCCTCCTGAAACTGCACATCTTCAGTCACATGCACTGATGCACGCTTCTGTGTTTACCTTCATACCCGCATATTTGTATGTACACTAAAGGCTGTGTCACATGGATAAATCCAAATTTTACAGAAAACACAAATGTCAAAATGATTTTGAAGAGTTTCATTCATCTGTATTAAGCAGAATAAAGTGGTTCATCTATTAAAGATATAAATCTCCTCTGTGTCACTCCAAAGTTATATAGACTGTCATCTTGATTTTTATTACCTAATTATAAATGTTTTTTTCCAAATCCCATACTAACTCACAGGGAAGGATGCAACACATTTTACATGAAAAGGTTTAATCTCACCAGCCCACCATGATGGCAGAGCGGTTATGATGGTCCCTCGTGGGTTTGAACACCACTTCATTAGGTCCATTAGGTCCACTAATGAAGACCTTTATACAAGTCGCTTAGGTACCTTAGCCCTCTGTTGGCTGTTTGGAAGATCAGCGGCTTGATCCAGGTTGCCATTGTTGGGCCCTTGAGCAAGGCCATTAACCCTATGTGCTGACCCTGACCCTGTGCTCCGACCCCAGTTATGCTAGGATATGTAAAGAAAATTTTCAAAATTATATAATATTCGTGGAAGTTTTAGCTCTATAATGTTAAATATACCTTTACCCCATCAACATGTTATTAAGAACACAATTTTGTCAAATGGTGGTTATGTGTATCCCATTTCTTCATCTGCCATTAACATCCTGCTGCTCAGTAAATTTAATAGAAAATCTAATCAGTCACACTTTATAGCATGCTAGCATCAATGATGATGAGCACTTTTTTCACGCAACTACTGACATATTTTTAAGAAACATAATAATTCACATTGGCGCCATAATTAAGTCATAATTTTAAAAAACTAGTTTTAAAACAACTGTTGAAGTGTATACACTACTGCTCAAAAGTTTGGGTTCACTTTCCAACTCCAGGGTCGTTCCTGATTTTTACTTCTTACTACATTGTAAAACAAAGCTGAAGGCGTCCAAAATATGCAATAATCTCCTTTGAACTGTTAATGTTGAGATGTATCTGTTACTAATGATCTGTAAAGCCTTCTTAACGACTCTAATCCGAGGTGCTGTTAATTCATGATTTTTGAGGCTGGTAACTCTAAATGTCTCCTCTGCAGCAGGAAGAAAGTTTTGGTCTTGCCTTCCTTTTGCAAATGCACTTGACAATACTGTTCTTGCAAGAACTATTACAGAAAGCCTGACCTCAGTGTCTTAAAATAATAACTGACTGTTATTGTTGTTACATAATTAACTAATTCCATATATGTTATTTCATAATTTTAAAATCTCCTGTATTGTTGTAGAATATAGAAAATAAATCAGTAAACAAAAACAAAGACATTTTAAAGTGATGCCAAACTTTTATATATATAAACTGACATTTTGCCTCTGTCCCCAATAGAATTTTAAGTTTTTGGTATCATTTCCATAAAAATTGTTGAATAAAATTTTTTTTTTATTCATCATTTTTTCTTTGTTTTGTTTTTACACTTTACAGTGATTGATCCAGATTGTGCCACCTGAAAGAGTGTCTTACATCTTAAGGATGCATCGTCTCTCTAAATATTTAGGATGAATAAGGTTAGAAATTAAAAAGGTTTTGCGTGCAAAAACATAACTGCAGGTTTTTTTTTTTTTTTAATTGCAAAATAATACAAAATTCACTCAGTTAAGACCAAAACAATTTTGACATAACATTTTAAATACCTTTAATTTGGGCTTTAAAACAACTTTTGCCCAAACAATTTTTCTTAAAACTAGCACATTCTGAGATAAAGTTTCACATTTAATTTGAATTCCTTAAATATTTTCTCTGCCAGAAAGTTTTATTAAGTGTATCAAAAGCCCAACTTTATCACAAGAGTTTATGACAAAAGTTTTCTTTACACAATGAGTGGTATAAAGACAAATTATTTAAACAAATTTCTTTTAACAGTTCTACAGGTTTGCTCATAGCAGCGTAGATGAATCTCAATAGACCTTCAGCTTTAATTAAAAGAGTATGGTACAGTATTTCGACAATAGATTAATTTCATGCAGTTAAATTATTGGCCTGCATCAAGCAAAGAAAACAACTGATAAGATTGGTGAAACTAATAAAATTGGAATAAAAACGATCTAACACATTATTCCAATTTAAAAGGATAGTGGTAGACCATCATCTTCATTTTTTCCATGAGTGTCATTGGGAGATCACATTAACATTTTGTGAAATCAAATCACAGGAAAAAAAAAAAGTCAAACTTGTGGCTATGTTTAATAGTGAAAGTAAGAGCATTTTCACACGTGCAATGTAAAGAAAACTCAAGGGATTGGGACTTAACAGCTATGTAAAAAAAACACTTATCAGCAAAGTTAATCGCTGGAACATTTGAAAAAAGCCATGTGGTCAGAATAGTCCAGATTTACTCTGTTCCAGAGTGATGGATGAATCACGGTACAAAGAGAGGCAGACAAAATGATGCACCCAAAATTATAGTGTCTGCTTCTGTTGGTCATGTCTAGGTTCAATGTTATGTGCCCAAGTAATGAGGTCAACTGGCTATCTGAATATACTGAATGTCCAGGTTTTTCCATCGATGGTTTTTTTCGTCCCTGATGGCACAGGCATATTCCAAGATGACAATTCCAGGATTCATCTGTCTCAATTTGTGAAAAAGTGGTTCAAGGAGCATGAGCCATCATTTTCACACATGGGATTGTACTGTACATTGGGATGTACTGTACAGAGCTACCTGTCTCTCCCATCATCAATACAAGATCTTGGAGAGAAATTAATGCAACTCTGGACGGAAATAAATCTTGTGACATTGTACAGTAGATGCTTTTTGAAATGATGCCAGGGTGAATGCATGGTGTAATCAAAGCAAAAGGTGGCCCAATAAAATGTTAGAATTTGCTTTTTTTGGCCGGGAAGTGTAGTTGGGAATGGTCTCTGCTGGACTACAGTGCCAACAGAATTTACATTTACATTTAGGCATTTGGCAGATGCTCTTATCCAGAGCGACTTACAAAAAGTGCTTTAAAGTTTCCTTCATTGGATAGATACTGTACACTGGGTTACTAGGTTACTGACTAAGTGCCATCAGACAAACGCAGTTGGGAAAGGATATTTATTTATTTACTTATTTATTATTTATTATGAAACATAGCAGTAATGTTTTAATTAGATTTCCTTTTTACTTTAAGCAGTTGTAAAAGTAGTAAAAGGTCCAAGCCAGAGGTCTTTTTATACTGTTTCCCCCTTGATATAGGCCACCCAATGGTTATAAGGCTGGTATTTGCAAATAAATTATTTTAATTGTATGGTAATTTTAAAATTAAAAGCATATTTGATATTTTCAATTACAGCTTTGAGTTATCCGGGGTAAGTCTATATAAACTTTACACACCTGGACTTGGGCAGTTTTTCCTACTTGTCCTGGCAGATCCTCTCAACCCCAATCAGATTGGATGGGGAGCATCTGTGACCTGCTATCGTCAGGTTTCTCTCCAGATGTTCTATGTGAGTCATTTAAGTTCACGACAGATGCTTTATAGCTAGAAGTAACTTCTATTACTTCCATCTAGCCACATACAATAAGAGCCTGATTTATAGAGAAATTCTGAAATAGTTGTCCTACTGGAAGGTTTTCTAATCTCCAAGGATGGCTGTCTGCTAGAGTGGCTGCATGGGTTCTTTCTTTTTACAGTGATGGAAACTACTGTTTTCCTATAAACATCCATCGTTTAAAGCTTTAGAAATATTTGTCCTTTGCTCAAGTGTATATCAACACAATTTGATCACATTGGCCTAGGGAGAGCTCTTTTGATGTTATGGCTTGGTTGTTGCCCTGATAAATGTGGGACCATGCTATATACGAGGGTGTGTGAATTAATAAATCATGTACAATCAAATGAATTTGCTTAAGAGGGACTTCAGTCAAATTCTAAAGACACTTTAAGTCTGTGGACATCTCGACACAATCTAAGCAAACAGGATGCATGGTGTGCCTTAGCCAATGTGAATACTTCTCTGAAAGATTTTAGTTGGTTATTTTTTCTCTTCTCTCTCTCCCTCTCCATGTCTCTCTCTCCCTCTCTCTCTTTCTCTGTAGAGCTACACATGCCGCTCCTGAGCCACCAGTGATCCAGACCCCCTCTGCCCTCTGCACTTGTCTGACTCATCCTGGTGCTCTGCTTCTAGTTGAAGATCACGTCTCATAGAAGCCCAGTGTGGTCTGTTTGGGATGCATGTGGTGACAGTGTAGGGTTCCATTTAACCATGAAGACAGTCCTGACCTCGATTGATGAAGACAGCTCTTCTCAGAGGACTTGTGACTGCAGTGCCTTAATAGTTCAGAAATGGAATTTCCTACAGTTTTGTACCTGAAGCCTCAATTAAGGAACAGGACCTCATATCAATTAAAACACATCACCTGTTATATTGAACGTCCAGCCACTTAACACACAGTATGACTGCTAAACAATCCATGCTATTCGTTATTACTGTTCCCTGTTGAGTCTGGTTCCTCTCAAGGTTTCTATTGCCATCTCAGGGAGTTTTTCCTTGCCAACTTCACCCTCAGCCTGCTCATCAGGGTCAATCGGGACCAATCTGCTCCTTTTGATTCATGCATATTTTCCAACACGTTTCATACACATTTTTGTAATTTTCTTCCAATTCTGGAAAGCTGCTTTGTGAAAATGAACACTGTTAAAAGCGCTACTGTATACAAAAAAAATGAATCGGATACATTTCTGAAACCATACTGATGGACAATTGACTACATGGTCAGCTTCATCATCTCTCTCTGCACATCCTTTAGCTTCCACTCCACTTTTTTCCCCCTTTCTCTGTCTCTGCTCCCCTGTGTCCTTGTCCACACACACACACACACACACACACAGAGCCCCTCCTCAGTATGCAGGTCATTCGGTTCATTAGTGTAGCATGGTGTCTGAGCCGCCAGGAGGCGAGAATAGACAGACAAACACACACAGCACACAGGCTCTGCCCAACATCTCACACTACAGCAGCTAAATAGCATGTCAAATGAGGATTAGTGTATTATATTCATGGTGCAATTATGGAAAACTGTTGTGGTTTGGAAGAAGTCAAATAGAGAATGAAGTTGAAATCTTTGGTACTTGCCAGATCTGGCATTTTAAATCAGAAGACAGGGATTAGAGTTAGATTTGAAGCAGTGTAAAATGCTGGTCTTATCGTTTTGTGTCGCATCATGTCAAAGCAGATCAAAATTAAACCACTTTACCAGTCATAATGCTTTCAAATGATGTGGATCATAAGTGTACTATAAGACATAGGACTGTGTGTGTGTGTGTGTGTTGTCTATCCCCCCCCCCCCCCTCTTTTTTTTTTTTTATACCCCCCCCCCCTCCCCCCTCCCGCCTCTGAAGGAAAGAGGAATGCAGCGCGAGCTCCAGACTGGACAGCCGGAATCAGCGCAGATTCGCCGCCGCGCGCGCCGGAGAGACACGCACACACTTCAGAAAGGATCTTCTAGAGAAACTCCTGCCGTCGGTAAGGCACCTGCAAACCAGTTAGTCGACTATAACAGCTCTCTAGTTTTTCATTTTCTGTGCAATTAATATTTTTAATAAGGTAATCTTTGGGGATTTAAACATTCATTCGCCAGCTAACCCATTTGGAGCGCGCGCCACCGAACTGTGATGTGCATTGATCAAAAACGCTCATATTCATAAAACACCTGCCTGATGGACATCTGAAATAAGTATATTTTGTTTTGTTGCGTTATTTCGAATTAAAGGTGGATGCAATGCAAAGCGCTCCAAATTCAAGTAGATAAACTGAGAGGGGCGTGTACAGAGCACAGGCTCGCGCCTCGGACCGGGGTTAAGCAGCCTTTCAAATCATTCTATCCCTTCGCTTTCTCCTTTTATTTTTTGAAAAAGAAAGTAATCTTAAAATTAATAGCGATTTTTTTTTTAAGTGAGCATGTTTTGTTTGAATATGCATGCGAAATTACATAATGTAAAGATAAGTTCACTTATTTGCAGAGCATTGTTGTATATCCTAGTTGGAAAAAGGTTATAAAATGATGAAAGTTCTAAGTGTTTAAACAAATAAGATTGATCATCTTTACCACACCCCTTTATCCTGGAGTGGAGGTGTACAGCGCTCTGTCTAAGCGCGCGCGCACACACACACACACTTAAACATGCATGACACATATATGCAATGAATATGTGTTGTGTTTTATCCGGTACTACATTCTGGTTATATCTTATGCAGTGTATTATATTTGTGGGGGGAAAAAAAGATTTTCATTTTTTGACTAGACAAAAAAAAAAAATGCATGTGAATCCTGGCAATCATTCTTCACGAGCACGTTCCAAGATGCTGATGTTTCTTTGTGTTTTGCTGCATAATTGATATTTTCCCCCCTGTCGAATACACCAGTAATTGCCCGCTCCTTTGTCTCAGTGGCACGCATGCGCAGTACAGATGGGGTGTGGATAGAGTGTTTTTAAGCAGCACGGTTACAGCTTTAATGTATGCATCAATTTATGGTTACGTTAAAAAAAAAGAAATGAATAAACAAAAAACCGGACATGGTGAGCCTAATGAGGTGAAGGAGATGCTGCATGCGATGGAGGCTCTCGAGGAGGGTGCACTGCACATTCCCGTGCGCGCGCGCTCACTTGCAGCAAAACCCACATAGAGCATAAACCACTATAAAAAAAAAAAAAAGTAAAGCGTCCGTGCATTTGCAGTTGGCGTGACGTTTTAGGTCAAATAAAGCTGATTAAAATAATGGATATAAAGCGCGATTGGTCTTTGTCTAGAATCACATCAGTGTGAGACAAATCTCCAGGAGCGTCAACCTGCACGCGCTCAAATGCAACGCGATACTGTACATTGTAATCAAAGACATTCCTGGAAACGAATACCTTTGTTTGGTACACTGTCACTCAGACTTTGGGGATTTCGACGTGTGCAGCTTGGCTGCGGCAGCAAAAGCCAGCAGCAGAAAATAAAAGTGGATTGTGTGTCATGTGGCTTTACGCGTGTTGCATTCTGATAAAGCGGCGCTTCATGGCGCTTTAAAGAAAGTGAAATGGCGAATCAGACACACAAATCAACAGTTGGTAGGCAAAATGGCGACTTTTGCACGTTGCTCAAGAGTTATGCAGAAAATAATAATAATAATAAAAAAACATTATGATTATGGTTAATGTGATATGCATGTGCGCGTCTTGGGGGGAAAAAAAACAAAAAAAAAAACATTGACACTGATTTCCAGCTTCCAGTTGTAAAAAAAAAAAAAAATGTCTTGCAGTGATCCAAAGAAACCAAGATCACTTTGCACATCATTAAAAAAAAAACTTTTAGGGATGAAGAATTATTCATTAAAGCTATATATTCAATGTGGAATTACTGTTCTTAATTTTCTGTAGGTTTTTATATAGCTGTTTGGACAGCCAAGATGTGCTTGGTGTCCAGAGTTTGCCTTAGCTTTCATGAACGTTTATGATCATTATACAAATTGCAATACAAAATTTTCATGCATGGTACAATGTAATCGAACTGTGCTCGAGTAGACTGTACCATGCGCTAGTCCATTTTAAATGTGGTCTTGTGCATGGTACAATGTACTCGGGCACAGTTCCAATCAAATAAGAATGCTATCTGTACCAAAACATGGAAGTGGACCACTGTTTAGAATGCAATTTCATTAACATGGTCAATCTACTTCAAAAACCTGCTGATTAGATCCTCAGAACTACATTGCCATACCTGCTAAACTAGCAAGGGTTGCTCTTGACATTTCCCCCCAAATATCAATACTATTAGGCATAACGCAAATGTCCACCCCCTTGCAATCTTCTTCTTTGCGTTTATCTGCGAATTACGAACCAAATAGGTGCACACAGGCACCTCCAGTATTGGTGAATGTACATTAGTGTAATCAGGTGTAGAAAAATATTACTAATGTGAAAGATGTCCAGTAGAGGAATGGTGGGGTGCAGCAATCATAATTTGCATGATTTCAGCATGAGCTTGCATCACATGTTTTATTATCATGTATACAGTTCAATCTTCCTAATTCTTATGCAAAACAACAGATGCAAAATTTGAGCACCAATCATATCTTGGCCACATTTGAGGTAAGTGTAATATTTCTGTAAAAACACAAATATTCGTTTGAAAATGTTCAGGATTTTTTTTAATACTACATAAATAGTATAAAAGATGTCAGAGTATTCAAAAAGGGTTAATATTAGGTGTTTGTTTGGAAAATCCTTACCCATCACCAGACCATCACTTCAGTTAAGAACAAAACGAAAGGTTTGTGTATTTATCAGAAGAAAATTGTGAATGGCTCATGATATTATGAGCCATGATATATTTCTGACACACTGCTGCCTGTGCAGAAGGTCGTTATCTTGATTAAAGAGTATATACACACATGCAAGAAGTAACTAGACACCATACAGGTGTATGCTAAAATGTATGCAGCAAAATTGTTATATTTGTTGCCTTTTCTTTAGTGGCTTTAAGAGCAACAACTACTCTAGACATAGAATAAGAAAGTTGTTCTCAACAGATCTCAGAACTGCTTGAAGGCATTTTTCAGAAGGTCCAGGTAGACCAGGTTGTGACTTCAATGATGTGACTTTCACCCTTTTCTTGAAATGTAGCTATAATTCTATTAATATTAGAATTGTAATTGTCACTTCTAGGCATGCTTAAAGATGTGCTTAAAAATATCAAACGCATACAGTTTATCATAAAATTATGGGTGTTTATTAATTTCTTGCATGTCTATATACTGTGGTGTATCCAGTATGTCTGCGGTGAAACCCTGGGACAAATGAGCTGAGGATAAATTAGTGTACACAGGACACTGATAGTGTGTAGTAATGAACAAAATACAAGAAACATGCAGTGTTTGAAAGAGAAACCTAAAAATGTAGAATGCCTTTTTATCATATTGTTAGTGCATTTAGTGGCACTGTTGTAAGGGCATTTCAGGATTCCTTACTTAACCTTTCCATTTGTCAAATTCTTTATTAAAAATATATCAGGCTTGTTTTTAAAAGTTATACAATGAACATCTGATATAGCTTATAAATGGTTATACAAGATAATATGATTACACCCTTCAGCCATAACATTAACACACAATCACTGATTATCAATTATATACCAGTAAACTGGGGACAGGATCATGGGCACCTAAGACTCACCCATGTCTGAGGTTCCAAAGCCCAGCTCATCCGGTCTAATCCTACAGAAAAAAACAAATTCACCACACACTGCCAATAAAAAAAGATGCTGGCCATAGAAAGGTACAGATCACCCAGTGGACCACAGTCCACCTCACACAGGATGCCCCAGCCTCCAAGGGATACACTGGACAAACAAGTCCGATCCATGGAGGCTCCACCACAGCACCTGAAGGATCCATTGGCACTGTCCTGGTGTTCCACACCAGAGCCATACCCTCAGAGATCCACTGAAGTCATGAGCTGCCCATGCAGCCTATGAGAGACCAGCACAATAATGGTAAATGGTTTGGGTTTTAAAGTTATGACTGGTCGGTGTAGACATGTGAGTGTTTATCAGGGCAGTTAGCAGTTTGTTAAATGCTTCAGTTTGCTAGACGCAGAAACATTAGCTGAGGGCAGTAATGTTATCAGATGTTCGCTGCTTTATTAAGTTATTCATTTGTAGTACGTTTTTTAATGTATCCTTGCAGTGGGGAAAATAACAAGAGGTAAGGTGGACAAGAACAGAGAAAGTGAGCAAGATATCAATAAACAACAGAAGAGTTGGGGATTTATAATGGTTTGCGGTGTTAAAATTGTCATCCTTAAAAGCCAATATGTGCTGGTCTTAAAAGAAATCTCTCAAATTTATTCCGTTGAAACTGCTCTGTGGAGTAGCTCCATAGAGGTCAGGTTATAAAGAAGTAACAATTCAGTCCCTTGAATTGTTGGAGGAACTGGGGAAATGGAATGGGCCACAACTCTGCCAACATGGTCCTCAATTATATTGTAAATTCATTCTTTAAGCATTTTCCTTGGTGTGGTGTCAAGGGCTAAGATTACAATAAACATTTAATATGATATTATATAATTCGTTCCCCAGTAGATACTGAGTTATTGATTTTATCTAATCCTTCACAAACATATACAGTATGTGGTATTTTATAGCCCCTTGTGACGAACAAATAACAGATGAAATGAACAAGACTAACTGTTTGGGCTTTGTCTACTCCAACTGCTAGTAAACTCTTTATCTATTTAAAAGGACGACTACTACTGTCCATAAGAGAAAAACAAAGCATGGTGTATTTCTTTTTTTTTTTTACTGGTTGGATACTACATTTTTAAAGAGGATGGTTTGTAGTGCTTTTCGCTTGCACTGCTCTGTTCTTTTGATCTGGTTAAGAAATTAAAAACTGCACAGGTAAATGCTGATTTTCTTTTGAATTCCTGGGGGAGCATTCTTGTGTCCAAGACATTGTGTCCTCCCATGGGTTGCCAAATATTTTCTACAAAATGAATCTTTATTTTGCATTGTGTTGAATCTGTTTTACATATATTGCTAGGTACAGTATGTACTGCATGCATGCTACATAAAGGGTGTAGGCATTTTTGTGATTCATATTTTTATCACAGTAACATAATCTTAACACCACTCAACATTTTTCTTATATAAACAGCATTTAAACATGTAACGATAGTATATATATATATATCATAAGATTCTATAATATATATATATATATATATAATCTTACACAGATATGAGCCTTTAGGGAAACTAAATGACAATCCAGATCAGTCAGTTTGTACAGAAGAGAACATTCCAGATAATCCACACCGGGCCAGTGTCTGAGTTTGCAATCTGACTGCTGAGGCTTACTGAACTGGTTAAAATATTCTGTTGGCTGTGCAATACACTAGTGTTAAATCCGCTCTTGCAGAAATCCACTCTTACAGTGTTTAGTCCTAGACCCATATAAACATACAATTAAGTTTGGGTTTTGTGCCAAATATAATTATACAAGTCTAGCCATCATGAATCCAGCCGTAATTTCTTCTAAACCATACTAGATACAAAAGCACTGAAGTACCACTGGCTCCATACTGTACATCAGGATTACAATCATTCTTGCAGAATATGCATCGCACCGATTGAGTCTTCTCATGGAACAAAATAAAAGAGGGGTAGTGAAGGCCTACACTACACTACAGGATAACACACACACACACACACACACACACACACACACACACACACACACACACACACACACACACACAGCATGCCTGGAAATGGTTGCTATGACTCCCCTTGAGGAGGTTTATTACTAAATATAAAATGGTTGCCTATTCCTTATTTTGCACAGTAATAGATAATAATACCTTTTGCACTCTATAAGATTCACTATATTTTCAAGTATGTAGCCAAATCGGACTCATAGTGTCTTTGCGCATCCTCTGCGGGAAGAACACAACCTGTAGATTATAATATGCATGATATTAATTCATACTTCATATTAGATTGTCGGTGTTGGTCTTTGTTGGGTTTTATCTTACATTTAAGTAAAATGTGTTCAGTGATTTCAGTGTGAGTTCCGTTTGCTAGAATTGCGACTGAGATTTACAGTGAAGGTACAGAAGAGAGAAGGGCTGTGGCTATGATTGATGTGTCAAAACAAAAGTGAATCAGAGGATGCGAACTGGAGAGAGACAGTGAGAGTTAGAGTTGTGCTGACAGGTAGAGACAGCCTGGAAGAGAAGAGAGCTGTCTGGGTGCGTTTGTCAATTTAAAACGAGGAACCAAAAAGGACAGTTAGGCCTCAATCAGTGGACCTTCCCGACATGTGTGCATGAACAGGAGTGGGATATACTACTCTGTAGGGTGTGTGTCATCATGGAATTTTTCTCTGCCCAGTTATGATGATGACCTGGATGATGAGCCAGAATGGCAGCTATCTTATGGTTCCTACGGCAACAGCCAATGAGTGAGCAGAGCCCCACTGACCCCACCTGTCCGTCCACTCTTATGTGAGTGTGTGTGTGTAAACAGTATGTGTGTGTGGGCTTAGACCTTTTGTTGGGAACAAAAAGTGTCCAGACAATGGCAGGACCATTTAATGAGACTGCATGAGCAACAACAAAAATATACGTTAGGTTTTATTTAAGAACTGCAGTGCTAAATATTTTCTGGTGTTTGCTGAGCTGAAGAATTCACCACAGTAATGCATAGGCCATGAAAACATGCTGAGCAACAAATTGTGAGATTTAAAAATAAAACAGATATGCAAAACTCTCAAACAAAACAATCCTTCATGCAGCTCGACTTGTCTTACTTATGTTTCATATTCAAAATAGATGCTGTGTTCTCTTGGGTATGTCCAAACTGAGACGTATATTCCTGCATTTTAGATTTAAAAAAATAATAAACATAAAAGAAATACAAATAGTTAATCGACATCATATCTAATAGATGTTCTAAATATATCATCATCCTTTAACCCGTCTATTGAAGCGTATGTATTTTGTTTATTGTGCTCTAAAAACAAGCTGAATTTTATATCCTATATTAATATCGATAATTTTCCTCGAATTTAATTAGCAACTAAGTACTACTTGTAATGGGGCGTTTTGCTTCTTTATGCTACGTGTTCTTGGAAAATGTCTGTTTTACTGAGAGTTAAGTAATTGGAGCATCACAGCCAACAGTACGCCACTATATTCATAAATAACAACACAGCTCCAGAAGGAGTGCTGCTCATCTTCAGACTGGGGTATCGTAGTGTATCATAGCAGAAACAAACAGATCTAGTGTGATTAAGCTGCTTCTTGCTTTCTAGGAAGTGTTTATGACTATATCTAATAATGCATACTTGAGATGCTGCTTCCACCTGGTGTCTGTCCATCTGTTTCTCTATTTATCTTGACAGAATATGTTCTAAAAGCTTTTAGTGAATTTTCTAAATCCGAGCTAAAATGAATTTTATTGCTAAACCTAATTTTTTGGTTACGTCAGTAAAGTCATAGAGGTGTGTTTGTGTGTGTTGTCTTTAACTCTATGGTGATACAGATTAAACATCAGCAATGATATACAACTCCTTTTTTTTAATGGTCAGTCACTGCGAGGCCAGACGTGTGTGTGTGAGTGTGTGTGTGTGTGTGTGTGTTACTGAGTGGCCATGATTTAATGCTACAAACGAGGACCATCATGAGCGTGAAATGAGTCAATAATTGGATGCACTACAGTGTCACATAACTAATATCTTCATGATAGTGAACAGTGCCTACCTGCATTTGAGTATGATGTCGCTTTGTTCGTATGTATAGAGTAGATGCCTCTTTGCATGTGTGTTTATAATGTACATGTGTGTGAGTGTTTCTTTGAGATAAGGCTTGTTCAGTCTTGGGGAGGTTGGTGTTGGTGTCGTTGCTTAGTGTAGACTAAGTGTCAAGAACAAATTGTTTCTGCCACTTAAGAAGTATTCTCTTGTATTTTTTAAAATCAGTTAGTTAAGTTAGATTTGTAAAGGTTTTGCCATTATAACAATGACAAAAGCAGCAATGAAATCTAGTCTTTCTAAGGCTCTTTTATGAAGACGTGAAATATGGATCATTTGTTTGCACCGTGCCTCCAACCCCAAAGCACAAATCAGTCAGATATTACCACTTGAACACTTAGTCATCTTGTTTCCTTTTGGATATTGCCAGCTTGAAGATTACTTTCTGAACATGGTCATTTTTCAGGCTTGAAGGTGAGCTGGTAAAAATCTCTCTCCGGGCAGGGGAGTCACTGCGACTGTTCAGGAGCTCGTCTATCATCACGGCTTGAATTATAGATACTCTGCCATGTGATAATAAATACGTAATAACTAAACATAATATTGTACCTGTAACACACATTAAATAATTCCATTTTGTAGTATTTATTTAACAAGTTAAACAGATCTCAGCGCTCGCTGTTTCACTATCCCTCCCCCTACGGGGAAAAAAAAATAAATATATAATATAATATATAATATATATTAAATAATAAATTTCTATATCAAGGAAACTAGTGCTTATATTTATTAATATAGTGCAATATATGAATGGACCATGTATGGATATATGTATTGCAAGGCAAAAACCATTATATTTATACTTTATTGAAACATTATTGAAACTTATGCATGTTTAAGTTTTACTTTGTCGGTGTGCTCTGATTAACGCCTATAAAGTCCATTTAGTTTGAACTACATTAAGCATATTCTAAAAAAATAAGAATATATATATATATATATATATATATATATACATATATGTATATATATTCAATCAAATTCAATATATTATGAAGTCTATTATTGAATATAAAATTACATACATTAAGGTATACATTTGAATATATTTGAATATATTTCTCAATGTATCCTTATGTATTTTTCAATATATTGTAATATATTAATACAATATATTATTCTGGACATTGTGAAAATATTTTTGAATATGAATATTTTTTTTCTGTTAATTATTATTTAGTATCAGTTACGAGGAATATTATCATTATAAAATCTTTAATAATGATAACCGTAGATTTAGAACACTAGAACACTAGAACCGTAGATCAGAACACTAAATCATTGAATATACTGACAGTTAATATATAAGGAAATATGTTTTCTTTGCGTAAGGGGATCCAAATGTGCCTTTTCAGTGTTTATGTAAATGAGCTACCGCTGAGCCACACCCCTACAGAGAACAGCAGAGCTGAGCAACAAGCTGGGGGAAGGGCTATTTTTATATGAGGTCACAGTAGGGGAAAAATCGAATTGGCTTATTTAAACTGCAAAAAAAAAAATTAAATGCGTTTTTTTTTTCTTCTTTTTAAATTTTTTTTTGTACATACATATTGGAGACTGATCTGAGTGCCCACAGTATATGTGATGAAATAGTGAATTTTACATCATACTGTAGGTCTCTCTTAAGGAATGACATTATAATGCAAAGGGAAACGTCTAGTCTTTATATAGGTGTGAACAAATAGATCATTGATACGGTAGCTCACTTGTCTAATAATAAGTTATAAATATATAATATAATGTTATAAACCAGAATCTTTCTGAGTTAGCACATTCATGGTTTCTTGTGTAGCATGACCCAGATTAGGAGACATTTCTACTGGCATTTCTTTGGCTTCGTCAGATGACCAGCACTTCTGCGCAAATGACACGAACGACCTCCATTTGCAAGAATTCATAGTAAAGGCTCTTTGGATCATTATCCACACTATAGGAGTGCACTGTTCACCCAACTCCTTTAACACATTTTTCACAAGATTCTTAGTCTGTAGGAAACATACAGATCTTTAAATGTAGAATGTAGTTATTATTATTATTATTATTATTATTAATAATAATAATAATAATACATACATATAATAATAATAATTATTATTATTATTACAGAATGACTGCATACTGTCCATCATTCCATGTGTGAAACAGGCCTGTTTCGTAGCAGTGTTTGATAGCTGTCACTCACCCTGACAGTTTGTAGACCGGAGGGGCTATCTGACATTGCTCATACACAAAAAGACCAAAACACATCACCTAGCAACAGATAAGGTAGTAAAGCCTATCTATAGTTCGATTTTGGTCAGGGCTCCATCACAAGCTCTGGATTTGTGGACGTTTTTGCATTGCACACACGCTGGAAAGAAATGTATTTTTATACGGCATTATACTGTATATCCTACTGTATAATATTTTATTATTATAAAAATACATTGTACCTGAAGATAAAGATACTTCATGGTCATTGTACAGTAGTAATACAGTGATATTTGTTTGGTATCAGGAGCAATAAAGAGGATACTTAAGGTTTAGTTTAAGCATGACGTTCTATTTAAGGTTAAAGGTGCTATAGTACAGTACGTACATAATTCTACAAGATCTTTCCTATACATTCATAAATACTGTTATGTTCAATTCTGGAATGCTTCATGAAAGAAAATTACATAAATGTTGCTCTAAGTGTTTGTTGCTGAGAGAGAGAGAGAGAGAGAGAGAGAGAGGGAGTTTTTCCTGGTGTTTATATTCTGATCTCCATTGTTTCTGTTACTAAACATTTAGACTGAGTCTCCCTCTGTGTGTGTGTGTGTGTGTGTGTGTGTGTGTGTGTGTGTGTGTGTGTGTGTGTGTGTGTGTGCGTGTATGTGTGTGTGTGTACAAGATTTTGCTATGTCGCAGTTGACAAATTTCTCAGGCACTGTCCATACATATTAGGAAACGCTCACCAGATTTGGAAACACACAGACAGACACACACACAATGCATCAAGAATTGCATTAAAAAAAACAAAGAGTTTGTTTATCTATTTGTTTATTTATTTATTTAGGGGAAGGGTTTTAGTTGTATAATTGTGCACACCATTGGCCTAATACTTTGTTAATGCACATTATGCTCATAATACAGTCTTTCGGGTAAGAGTCTACCAACTTCATCCATTTTATTTTGACAATTTTCACCTTCATTGTAAAAAAATGCATTGGATCTATCTAATTGTGAGCGGATCTCCTGTGCTCAGCTGTCTGAGTCATTCCAGAGTCCAGGTTCAAATCCAACGACTGCCAAGTTGTCCCATTGGGCCCTTGAGGAAGGCCTGTAACCCTCAACTGCTCATATTTATAATGAAATACAAAAAATGTAAGTCGCTCTGTATAAGGGTGTCTGCCAAATGCCTAGATGTTGATGTTGATCCTGGCTCCGGCTGGCCCATTTCAAAACACTGACCTATTTCTTCTGAAGCTTTCCTTGTTGACCCGGATTTGTGCTTTGCATCATTATGGTGCAGGAAGGTGAAATTTTTCTTCATCTTTCAGCTGCCTAACAGAGATCTGCAGGTTTTGTGTGACATTAGATTCTTATTTGGAGCTTTCCATAATGCTCCCTATTTTGATTAGAGCCCCAGTGCCAGCTGAGCAGAAGCAGTCTACCACCATACTACAAGCACAAGTTCTACCTTGGTTTCATCAAACCGAAACATCACATGATTTGAGTTAGTTAGGTTTATTGTAAAGGTTTTCCTTTCTCTCTCTCTCTTTTTTTTAAGTTGTATTATTTTTTTGGATTTTTCAAATTTTCTCCCCTAATTTAGTCGTGGCTAATTCCTCCCCGTCACTAGGGGGCTCCCACATTAAGGCTACTACTACCACTCAGCCGGGAGGGCCGAAGACTATC
>JAQMYK010000018.1:9572914-9591817 GCA_030014345.1 Clarias buthupogon | reverse complement strand
AGAGATTGTGAATATATTGGTAGAAGGATGCTGAGGTTGGAACTGCCAGGCAGGAGGTCTAGAGGAAGACCAAAGAGTAGATTTATGGATGCAGTGAGAGAGGACATGAAGTTAGTTGGTGTGAGAGAAGAGGATGCAGAGGATAAGGTTAGATGGAGGCAGATGATTCGCTGTGGCGACCCCTGAAAGGGAACAGCCGAAAGTCAAAGAAAGAAAAAGACCAAATACTTATTTCCCACCATAATTTGCAAATAAATTATTTTAAAATACTACAATGTGATTTTCTGTTTTTTTTTTCTTATTATTTTGTCTCTCATAGTTAAGGTAAACCTATGATGAAAATTACAGGCCTCTCTCATCTTTTTACGTGGGAGAACTTGCACAATTGGTGGCTGACAAGTGCTTTGACAACTTCTGCACCATCCTTACTTTGCTGCACATCAGCTAGCACGTGTAGCATGCATAATTTCAGGATAGTAGTAGGTTAATAATTTAGACAGTCAAAGTGAACATTTTGGAAAGCTAAAGGCAAAAATAACTGTAAAGGTGTTGACAGCACACTGTACACTGTTAAGGGAAGACAGCAAAGCCAAGGGAAGAGTGTGCAAAGGCTGACAGACAGATATGTAAAACTTATGGGGGATCAAATAACTTTCATCTTCTCGACTTCTGCTTTGCTCGGTGCACTGACACGCACATGCTCAGCTCACTACTCAGAGAAAGATCACATGAATATTAGTAGGAAGATGGGGCTGAGGTTTGACACATTAGTTTTAAGCTAAAACCATAACACCTCCTTCTCTGTCACCTCTCACCTCTTCTCATTTAATTCTACACCACATCCCCTGCTGGAAGATGTTTGTCCCTGACTAGTAGTGTAAGATATACTCCAGTCATTTGACACATTTAGTCTTTTTTCATCTCATACGCTCACTCACTCACTTACTCACTCATCATCTATACCGCTTTATCTTGTATAAAAGGGTCATGGGGGGTTTGGAGCCTATCCCAGGAGACTTACAGTAGGTCACGAGGCAGGGTACACCATGGATGGGGTACCAATCCATTGCAAGGCACACACTACAGGCAATTTGGGAACACCAGTTAGATTAATCTGCATATCTTTGTACTGTGGAAGAAAACCGGAGTACCCGGGAGTACATGGTGCAGGAATAAAACCCGGAACCTGGTGGTGCAAGTGCAACAGTGCTAACCATTAAGCCACCATGACACATCTCATACAGTATGCTTTTGCTTTAAATTAAAATAATCATCCTAAGAAAATCAATAGTGCTCCAGTGCATGGACCCCTAATAATCCTTAACAATTATTACCAATTGGTGTTCATAGCAGTCTCACGCACATGCCCATAATGCGACTGCCCTCTCGGTAACCCAATATGAGATTATATCAGCAGGGCAAACATAGTAAAATAAAGGAAACGAAAACAATTCTCTTCCTCTGACGCTCGCTTTGACTCCAATAACCATGATCTCTTTTGAGTTAACCTGAAGCAATGTTTGAACAGAGATCTGTCATGTGTAAGAGTATGTGTGCATGTGTGTGTGTGCGTGTGTGTGTGTGTGTGTGTGTGTGTGTGCAAGAGTACGTGCATATTTTTTGTGCTGTGTTTGACAGGGTATACACAGGTGGACCAGGTGTGCCCAGCAATAAAAGCTGATCATTAAATAGCAGAATGAATAGGAATTACAGTTTTGAAACAAGGATTGCTATGGTCACCGTGATAATACACATGGGGAAGTGGATTATTAATGTGCCTCTGAGGCTCTTGAAATATGCAGGAATTGGCCCCAAAAATGCAGATTCTTAATCTCGTAATTAATAATTCTACATGCGGCACTGAGAAAGCATATAATCGAGCACTAAAACCCAGAGCTCACCCATCTAACATCCTTCCGATAATAACAACAACAGGAAAAAAATAATCTAGGCCATTCCTTGGAGTTACAGAATACATCAGAAACCCAACAAAATAAACTGTACTTGTATGAACTTGAAATTGGTCGATTGCGAGATTGGTCGAAAATTGCCACGGATTTGAAACTGTAAGAACTCCGATAGCAATCATGTTTGAGTTGGATGGCCATCAGAGTCGTAAAATAGTCCTGGCAATCGGACAAAGCATCTGTTAATGGTACTGAGCTCTCGGTCAGCCAGCGCATATGGGCCACATCTATAAAAAGATGCGCCAAATTGTGGTAGAAACATTAGCGAACATTAGAGAAACCACAAACGCCATATACTATATATAACTACAGCTTTTCCTCAATATCGTTGTTAATGGCTTGGTTCAGTGTAAGTTTTTATTTTTCATTTTTATTCAGTTGGTAGTCATATTTAGGGGCTGACAGTTTGAGGATTAAGGATCGTGCTCACAGGACCAACGCTGACAGCTTGGCATTATTGCCATTATACAATTAGGTATATTAGGGCACTTGTTCAACCCAGTTAAAATAAATGCATAAATTGCATACATTTGGTGCTTGACTGTCATCCTTTATTTTTCCTAATGCAAATGTTTGATAATTTGGTCCCAGTGAGTTCTGAGTCAGGTCTACACCTGTACATTTAGGCCCAAATAGATTTTTCAATATGAACAAAACCAGTAATTAAATTATTAGGTAGGTCTGAATCTTTCTGGCACACTATAAATTGATAAAACTGAAACTGGGCCATTGTGCTAAAAGACACCTGGCTGGTTGAGTTATGTGGATCTGGAGTGGATTCAGTGCTACTTTTGGTCATAATCCGGTGCAATCTGTTGGCTGTGAACACTTAATGCAGTCAGAACTGTCCTGATTAAAGTTTGTTATAATGAAGCCTTTTACAATAAGTCACTCCAGAGAGGTTTTTTATACTAATGTGTAATACAAACTGACAAATAAAGAAACAAAACAGTTAAGTTAATAGGACTGAGTTTACCACAACGTCTTTGAGTTCACTTGGACCTCCAAACGTGTGTGTGTATATAGGCCCCTTGGCTGCTGTTTCAATCAATATCCATTCCGTGTTTGAGGCTTTACATCACTTTATCAACTTTGTATGTGTGTATATGTGTGTGTGTGTGAGAGAGAGAGAGAGAGATAGAAACATGGATAACTTCTGGCAGTTAACTCATGTTGTTGTATTTCACTTGGCTTTTAGAAGCAGTCGTGCAAAGTATAAAGTTCTGAAGAAAAAAAAAATCTTTACCAAAATAAGGATAAATACTCTACAGGATATATTTATTCCAATAATAAATTCCATATAAACTCATTTATTAAGCACAGTGGATTTAGTGTCATGGCTTGGGCTTGCATGGTTGCTTCTGCAAGCAACCATGCACACAAATCATCATGATAACGATGATGTAATTCATAATGGTAGCAGCAGAATGAAGTCAAAGGACACAAAGGACGTCAACAGGGGGAAAAGTTTTAAAGGTTTTAGACTGGCCAAATAAATCACCAGACCTTAACCCAAATTTCAACTCCTGAAGAGGTGAGGAGAGAACAAAGCCTTAAACAAGCAACATCTACTGTAAAGGAAAATGCAGGACTGAAGAATAGAGAAGCATCACAAAAGAAGAACATAGCAGTTTGGTGATGGCAGTTCATCACTGGTGATATGGTTATTGCAAGCAAGGGATATGCAACCCAATATGAAGTGTTATTCACTTTATGACTATCTTTTCCAATACTTTCGCTCACACAAAAGTCAGGTTCTCTGCCAAAGGTTGCATTTTCCAGGTTAAACACACACACACACACACACACACCAGACATAACATTATGACCACCTAGCTACTATTGCGCCGGTCCCCCTGTTGCTGCCCAAACAGGCCTGACCCATCAAGACATGAACTCCACTAGACCTTTGAAGGTATTCAGTGTGCCCATGCTGACTCCTGTCCACTGCACCAAAATATGCACGTGAGCATCAGAACTGGACCATTAAGCAATGGAAGAAGGTGGCTTGGCCTGATGAATCACATTTTCTTTAACATCGTGTGGATGGTTACCTGGGGAAGAAATGCACTATGGAAAGAAGGCATGTAAGCGGAGGCAGTGTCATGTCTGGACAGTGTTCTGCTGGGAAAATCTTGGGCCTTGCCATTTATGTGGATGTTACTCTTATACTGTACGTACCATCTACCTAAGCATTGCTGCAGACCATGTCCACTTCTACATGGCAACAGTACTCCCTAATGAAATGACCTCTTTCATTAGGATAATGAGCCCTGCCACACTTTTGAAAAATTGTTTAGGAATGGTTTGAGGCACCTGAAAAGACCTTGAAATTTCCAAGATCTCAATGCGAGCAAAATTCTGTGGAAATTGTTGTACAAGTCCTCTCAGTGGAGGCTCCACCTTGTATCTTCCTTCCACTTATTACACAGTGCCAAACTGGAGTCATGCTCAATAGGGTCTTGAATTCCATTGGGTGTGGTTTCACTAGATAGTAGGTAAAAACAGAAGGAATCTCCTTCATTCTACTGTTTAAGCCCTGGGACCTCCCGACCAGCCACATGCAAAACTTTTGCTCCCCGACTCATCCGACCCAGTCCTTAAGACCAATCTTTATCTGGAAATTACAGATCTTGTCTTGCTTACATTGTGCCAACATGACCGAGGCTGTTCATCTTGGAGACCTGCTGAGTATATGAGTACAGCCTGGATCTAAAATTACACCTTGTCCCCCCGGATTTTCAAGGGCCAGTTAGAGCCAGTGGGTGAACCCACTGAATCTCAGGGTGAACCCATGCTTTGCTCTTCGAAAAGAAAAGGAAACCCTTCCCAGGGTCTCTGCCAGCATCTCTGGGATCATTTGCCTTACCGCACTGGACGCCTCGCGGTGTCTATCTCTGTCACTCCGCGTTCCAGGATCTGAACCCCACTCCTTTTCAGCCTGTGTCCGTTCCTTATAATCAATGGACCCATATTTAACTGCTGCTTACAAGGAACCCTTTTCCACTTCGAAGTGCGCTCCTACTTGTTCTACTCCCCACCGTCTTTTTTATGAAAACGATTGTCGGTTGTCCACACTGAGAGGCCAGACATAGACATAGTCTTCGATCATAACTTTAAAGTAGCCAGTTCCACCTGGAGAAAAGCAAGGCACCTTAGGCACTCTCCTCTCCTTTTTTTCCACTTAGAGAAAAAAAAAGATTTTGCCTGACTCTTGACGCCCACCTCGGCCACTTTTGGTCTAAACTCACACCCCTGGAGGATCCTCCCCAGTCGTAACTTTTAGGACTTGAAAATCGTTGTATTAATTATTTATTTTGCCCATATCTTGGAAAAGGCTAATTCCTGCTGGAGAAAAATAATTCTGCCCGGCCTTGAGCACCCTCCTCGGCCAATTAGGGCTTCCTCCCGCACTCCATACAAACTTAAATAATTCTTTTGATTGTGTAAAGCTGCTTTGCATCAATGACAATTGTTAAAAGCGCTATACAAATAAAATTGAATTGAATTGGATATTCTGTTTGAATTTTCCTCTCGACTATAGACATCTCTTCTAGTATTTCTTCATAGGATGCTTTTCTGCTGACAGTGATTGGGCCAAATTTTCTGCTCCATTTTGCCTCCCTCACTTACTCACATGCGCACACACACACACACACACACACACACACGCACAAATGCACAGATGCACAGATGCACACACAAACAAGATCTTGATTACTGTTTCTAGAACTTTGTCACTGGCGTTGCTCAACCTGTTTTCTGTATGTGATCTCTCTCTCTCTCTCTCTCTCTCTCTCTCTCTCTCTCTCACACACACACACACACACATACCAATGCACACCATGGCATGAGTTGAAAGAAATCATGACAAGCTTTCACTCTTCCTCACATTTCTCTGTGTCACTCTGTCTTTGTCTTGGTTCGGGTCTGTTGTTCTCTGTCTGAATCACAGTCTGCAGCACTCTGCCTCTATGTCTCTCTCCGTCTCCGTCTATTACCACAGAGCAGTGTGCGTCAGTGTATTGTATTTCACTCTCATACTAACAGAATCCAGAAAGATTTGCGAAAGTGTAGTATTTGGATGGCATACTGTCAGCTGTGGTACTATACAGGGCAGGATTATAATATTAGGCCAGTTTGCAGTTTGCTTTATTACTGCTGTGTGTTCCAGTCTGTAATTACAGTCTACTGCACAGAAAACCATGTTCTATTAATGGTGTTTTCGTACCATTTTATTATAGCAGTTGAGACTAAATTCCTTTTCATACCCACAGTTGTACAGTACAGCATAACGGAAATGCACAGAATACAATTTTCATCCCACTTTAGTATTTAATAAGGAAATGCAATATTGTTCCTAGTCTTAAAAATAATAAGTTTTATGTTATTTTTGATGATTATTATTATTATTCTTTTTACCCCCGATTCCTTTTCTGTACATTTTGGTATGCTAGTGTACACTTTCATGTGACAAGCAAGCACTCACGTGGCATACAAATATGAAAGCAGACACCTGTGCCAGTGTCCTCTAACGACACCAAGGCATGCTCACCGATGCGCCCTTGCAGAACTGTAAACCGGGCATCGTCGCATTGTACAGTATACTTATGAGTTCTGATGTAAACTGGGGAAGTGCAGCCCAATCAAGCTTTAACTTCTAGCCTCATCTACATGCATATATAAGGTGTTCAATATCTTGCAGTTAATATTTACTTTTAACCATTTAATAATAAAAAGTTCAAACCAGCTCAAAAACAAGAGTGGATCTGATCTGTCATAAAACCCATAAATTTATTATAAAGCCCATTAGGCAGTAAAAAACGTAATTCAGTTTATACTGTAAGCATTTGGATGTATATACTGTAAGCCTTTGACTGGATAATTAAAGTGATTAATTGGGCAACAATTCTTCAAACTCTAACTGATGCAGTGAGTAGATTCTCATTTCTTAAACAACAATATCAGGAGATGTATCCTGCAGTTGTGGAAAAGATGTTCAAATTACTGACCTACATCAAGCAAAGAAAACAACTTTGCTGAAATGACTGAATGAATGACTGTTATTGATCTGAGATCACTTAAATACTTGGTGAAGTTGCATCTAGAAAATGGACAGTAGAAATCACAGCTATGTTTAATATTGAAAATAAAAAGAATTTGAATTGAAAACCACTTATTGGTGAGACTAATCAGATAAAAATGTTTACATTTTCTAGAGAGCACAAACATTTGGAGCAATTGAAAAAGAAAAAAAAAAAAAGGACATGTGAACTGAAAATGCAGATTGACACTATTCCAGAGCAGTGAGTGTGTCAGGGTAAGAAGCAAAGAACATGATACCAAGCACCAGTCATGCATAGCGTCCACTGTACAAGCCTCTGGAGGTCTAGACTCAGCAACATTACTGTATGTGGTAATAAAATGAAGTCAGCTGATGACCTGGATGTACTGATTGACCAGGGTTGTTCTTACCTAAAGGCAACAATGGCAAAAGTCATTCATTCATTCATTTTCTATACCGCTTAATCCTGTGTTCAGGGTTGCGGGGACCTGGGCTCAAATTGTGAAATAATGATTCTGTCATCATGAGGACTGATTTTTGATCACAAGGTCCTTTTTGATCCAAGCCGTTTTGAAAGTTTATGGGATGTGCTGGAGAAGCCTTTATGAACTGGTCCATCGTTACTCTTATTGAGTAATACATAGTTACTCAGTTTCTCAATAATACGAGATCTCAACTAAAAAGTAATGCAACTCTGAATAGAAATAAAAGCTGTGATGTTGCATAAGGATGATGAAGCAAGGCCTTGGCAAATGAAAGCTAATAAAATAAAAAATATATAAAGGCGGTATAATTGAAAAAAGTTGACCACTGAAATGAAATATTACAGTGTGCAACTTTTTTCTTTGGCCAGGCAGTGTGTATTTAATTCATTATGACTTGCACTGTGTGCAGGGTTTGGACTTCTGGAAATCTACTAAAGGTTCAAGAGTCAATCTATATAATTTTGTCTTTGATATAATGAGGCAGATAACTTGTATACTATAACAGTCACTTTTAGAATTCAGTACAGACCTGTTATTGATCACATGTGGCATGACGCTCACCGTATTGGATTTTGCTCACTGATCATGTTTTGGATGCATACAGCTTTTGGATTGTATACAGACATAAATATCTACTGGAGCTGGATAGAGGAATGGCACATTATTCTTACTATGGAGATGGGGGAGACTGGCTCTATTGTTTTCTGAAACACACACACAAACACACACGCACACACCAGCACTAAACAGAAACCATTTTGACTTTTTGGAGGGCATGTATAAAAAACACATGCATGTGTGTATTTCAACTGTACAGTATGTGTGTGCATGTGTGTCCATGTTCTTTTCATTGTGAGTAGGTCATGTGACTGGTTGCTATGGTAACTGCTATTCTGAGTCTTGGTTTCTGGGGTTTAGTCTTTATCCAGACATGTCTTACTGATACAACATCCCCTAGTTAACACTGCGTTACATTCTGTTTTCAGGCTGCATGTTATAAATGTATACAGTTGTATACAGTTGTATACATTTAATGTGTTACAGTTTACATTCAGTTAAAAAGGGACTGTCTGCTGTATTATAAGACAAGTAAATGTGCTCCATGAATAATAAATTCTTTTACTCGAGCTAGCTCAGCTATTATCTTGGCAGTCAGTCCCCTGACACACAATCTCTGCTGCAAGAATGCACAAAATACAGTGAAATCTGCTGGTTCTGTTGGCTGTGTCTACTGACATCATACACACTGGTATAATGTTCACGGCTGCAAGCGTAATACAAGAATCATGATTAGAAAAACCTCAAGGCATGACCTGGTCATTTCAGCTTACTGGGTTTGCATAGACATTTATTATATGTACAGTCAAGCTATCACAAACATTTGTTCAAAGGGTAAAAAAACGAAAACACAGGCGCTCATGTACTAAAGGTTTACGATACCATTAATACCATTATTAAATGTACACATGCCCAGGATCATGCATAAATTACATTTAAATTTATTGTATAAATGCTTTCAAAGAAAAAAAAATTAAGGTTGTTGAAATGAAACTTGTTGACAAAAAGCAGGGACGGGAATAGTGTTAAGCAAATCAAAGCTATTAATATTAATATTATTATTATTATTATTATTATTATTGTATATAATTTGTGATCTGCGCCCATATTTAGCATCTAGCGCCTCAGAGTAGGAAATCGCTCCTAAGTGACCAAACATTTTGCTCCTACTTTCAGGAGTAGGAGTAAAAGCTATTTAACAAGATTCTTAAAATAGGAAATCACTCCTATCGCAGAGATGCGTGGAGGAGAGACATTTTAGTAACACTGAGTGACACAGAGCTCACAAAACATCCGTATAGACAAAAATGGAATGCTTTTTTTCTTTTTCTTTTAATCGCTTGGTGTGGTATGTAACTGGTCCAAATAACGAACCTGTCGTATGCTGTCTCCCCAGGTGACTGTAAGTGTTTTTAGTAACAGTTAAGATGCAGCTTTGAAAAAGTGACACAGCTGACAGTGTCTGAGAAAATAAATTAAGCTTTGCTCCTACAGCACCGCAGATCATGCGCACGTTCATACATTTCTCACCACGCAGTGTGAAATCAACCAAGACAAGCTGCATTCAGGGATTCATTCAGTTGTGGACTTCATTCCTGGCACACACATTAAAATAATTGTTCAGCAAACTGACAGGTGCTTTCACACAATGCCTGCACTAACTTTTTAGAGGTAAGAGTAGGGCAGAATTTAGCTTGAATTTTTTTTTTTTTACATTTTACTGCCTCCGCGGCAAGCAAATTGTTTTTATTCTCTCTTCTGTTTCGCTTTCTTTTTAAAACTATTTTGGTCAGATTATGACACGCAGCTCTATTATAGGGTCTTTAAACTGTTAAACTGTGATTGGAACGGTCTGATTAGCATAAAGCTTTAACACAACTAGCGCTGATTTCACTTTTCCACTGTTTAAAACCATAAAAACCTGTAAAAACTACAACACCCACTATAACGTGCCACCTACTTTACGGCTCTCAGTGTCGTGAAAAGTGATGTCACACACTTTCCTTGGCGCAGTCCTACTCCTCGCTGAAAGTAAGAATAGGGAGCTTTATAAATAACTTTTATCCCACTCTGAGATAGGACTATTTTCAGTGCTAAGTGAACTTTGAGGCCGTTCCTACGAGTAACATTGAGTTGCTTAGTAAATACAGGCCCTGAATTCTTAATAAAGCTTTGTTCACTCTGGACATTTTGTCAACCAACTTCATGTGCAGCCTCAACCTTCATGTTCTGATACAGTATGGCCTTTCAGTGCTAAAAAGTAAAAAAATTACAACCACATTGTCAGGGGAAACTGTTTCAGCAATAGGTCTTGATGGAAGTAGGTAAATATATATATAAATATTATATATATTAGTATATAATTAGTATATAAATAGTTCATACATTGCTGCACAAAAGTCTTGAGCCACTGCTTATTTCTTAATATTTTGCTTCCAAAGAGTCAGACTTTCTTGTTCTCCAGGTTTCCTGAAAAGGTTATTGTCTCTTACAGTATGTTTGGCAAGTTTTTGACTTCTGTTAGTCCTTGTACCTAAGTTTTTTGTTTGTTAAGCCACACAGTGACCTATGAATCATTTAAACACAGAAAAATCTAACATCAGTGAGAAACAGGTGCAGATGATGACAGATGATCAGGGTCAGTGATTAATATACTGATGATGCTGAATGCTGAGTGGTTGGAAAGACGAGAGGGGAAATGAGGTTGATGCTGAGGTTGTTATATAAACAACCAATTTTTTAATTGTACTGTACTTTTAATTGTACGTACTTTGCGTACATTACGTAATTTACTTTACGTAATTTAATTTAATTTAATTTAATCTGAAGGACTGAAGAACTTTAGTACTATATATTTATTGAATCATGCTTTTTTAGGTTTTTAATAGATTATTACACACACTTGAACCAGGCATGAGACTGATTGTACACATTAACCAAAGATGATATTGATGAGTACCTTGGTGACCATATCGAATATGGAAATACATGACTTGAAATGAAATGAAAGTAAGGACCATTATAGTTGCTCTCAAAATACATTAATAGTCTGTTTATCTTTCTGATTGTGTTTTAGAGGTCTAAGTTACCATGGGAGGAAAACTGAGCAAGAAGAAGAAGGGATACAACGTGAATGATGAGAAGGCAAAAGAAAAGGATGCCAAAACAGAGGGAGCATCAGCAGAGGAGAACGACGCTTCTAAAGACAACAAGGAGGAAGCACCAACTGGCACGGAAACCACCGAGACAGCCAACGACACGGCGGCCGCTACCAAAGACGCCACTCCTGTTGCGGATAGCAGCGCAACCGCGTCGAAAGAAGAGGAGAAGAGTGGTGCCCCAGCGGCCAAGGAAGAGAAATCAGCACCTAGCGCCACCTCTACATCCAATGCCAAGAGCGCCGACTCCACCAAAGTGGAACCTGCTAAGAGTCCTGAGGCCCCACCCACCAAGGCAGAAGAAAAGCCCGCCTCTACTCCAGCAGCGGCCAATGAGAAAGAACCAGCGAAAGATACCGCCCAGTCTGTCAAAGAGCCTGTCCCAGCTAAGGAGCCCGCCTCCGCGGTGGAGAGCAAGGCAGACGCTGAGGCTAAAAAGACTGAAGCTCCACCTGCCAAAGGGACAGCTTCTGCACAGCCTGTAACCACGGAGACCAGCCCTGCCCCCAGTAAGGAGCAGACAGTTGCTGTGCAAGATTAACGAACAGAGGCAAACAAACAAATAAAGGAGAAAAATAAATAAATAAATAAATAATTAAAATAAGATCAGATTAAATTAGCCCTTCTTAAATGACAGCCACTATAATATTAAAAATTGTAATAATAATAATATTGACTTTGACAACATTGCTCAGCAATTTGTACTGGGTTTTTAATGAGCAGAGAGCAATTATGAGGTACTAATGATGTATAAGTAGAATATGACCTAAAATAATGATGATGATGATGATGATGATGATAAACTTGGTGCTGTTGATTTCTGTTGTCACAGTTATTATTGTTATTTAAACACTGACACAAGACCGAATCTACCACCAGCCCCCAAATCTAACTCTTAACGTCCCTCTCTCACTCTTAATGTCTCTCTCTCTCTCTCTTTCTCTCTCTCTCACTCTCTCTCTATCTTCCTACCAAGCTCACGCTCTTCATTTATCCCTCTATTTAATAGAGGGGTGGAATGAAAGTCTGAAACTGGCTTATTTGCAGGCCACACACACACACACACACACACACACACACACACAGTTCTCACCCGTCTGTTCTTATGTTGCACTCTCGTTCGAGAGGAGTGTGACCGATGCGTGAGTGTGTCTGTATGGTGGTCTCACATTCTATTGGGTATCTTCTCTTTGCAGCCGTCTGGTTTGTGCTTTGGTCATTTGCAGTGGTTGACGTTGTGTTTTGGCCTTTGTTCTCTAGTCTTTCCTGAACTTTCCATACCTTTCATTGATATCCTTTATATTGATGGAATAATAATAATAATAATAATGATGATGAAAAAAAAAAAGAAAACAGAAAATGTGTGCAGCACAATGTAATATATGCACACATGCGTGCACACACACACACACACACACATTCACACACACCACAGCGAGAGGGCGTGAGAGTGAGAGAGAGTCTGTGCTAAAAAGAATTGATGCATTTAAATGTGCGTACACATTTGCAGTGTTTGTTTAAATCTTCATTGGTATTATATGTACAAATTAAAATCCTGTGTGCATGAGAGAGAGAGAGAGCGTGTGTGTGTGTGTGTGTGTGTGTGTCTAAATCTCTGTGTGTAAGTTTTTAGGCGGCCATGCCTAAGGACCCAGTCTGCCTTCTTAATGATTAAGCAGCAGTTGACATGGTGTCCATGCATGACAGGAGAGAGAGAGAGAGAGAGAGAACGAATGAATATACGGACAGTAGGAGTGTGAGATAAAGAGGGATTTGCGAGTGTGATTCACAAACAATTACTAGACAAAATAACTTCCCTCAATACAACATGACCTGGTTTTGTGCATGTATGTGTGGGTGTGTGTTTGTGTGTGTGTGTGTGTGTGTGTGTGTGTGTGTGTCTGAGCGTGTGTGTGAGTGTGTTGTAACAGACTTCTTGCATGTCAGTTGTTGAGTGGCCCTGTAATGTATTTTGGTTGCTGTGGAAATAATGTTGGCGATATTCTATTACTCTATTTCATTAACAGTGCACGAACACACACACAAAAAAACAGACTCTCTCTCTCTCTCTCTCTCTCTCTCTCTCTCTCTTTGTCTATTCCTCTTAACATCCCTTGCCAAAATGAAGCAGAACATAAGCTGGATGATTTGAAATTATATGTTCTTGTATAGATGGAAAAACTAATAAAATGTAAGAAACTGATTGACAACCCCTGTGATCATGTCTTTTTTGATGTATTGTCTAGTTTAAGAAAACAATGACTACAGTTCTACGAATTGACTTGTAATCTTGCTTTGGCCACCACATCATTACATCAGCCAGTTTAACAAACACAGCAATGCATGTACTTTATGTGGTCAATACCGTATCACATGCTAAATATGATTTTCTCACAAGATCCTGAGGGTTCTTGATAGGTAAGACTGTTTTGAAACACACACACACGCACCTACGACAGCCTAAATAAAAGGTCACAGATTAATGCAAATAAATGAGATTAGTTGGGTGAAAAGACTTGTGTTTGAACAGTCCAGTGAGAATAATGTGTTATTCTTTAGGTTATATATATTAAAAAAGAAGAATATATTCTGTATATATACTGTAAACTAGTAGCAATCTTTATATGTTGCCTCATACCTCCAAGTTTGGGGATTGGATCTTGGCTCCAGTTTGTGTGAGTGGAGTTTGCATCTTCTCCTTCAGCGTTTTGGGTTTCCTTTGGTTACTCAGATTATCGTCTACTATCCAAAGACATACATTGCAGGCTGTCGTGTAGGTGTTTCCAAATTTTCCGTAGTGTATGCTTGTGTCCTGTGATGGACCCTAACCCCAACTCTAACCTCTCCTATCCAGGGTATACCTCGCCTTATGCCCTAAGCTCCCTGAGATGGGCTCCAGGCCCCCTGGGATCCTATACAGGATAAGCAGTATAGAGTAATGAATGGATGGATGTTTTATAGAATGTAAAAAATCTAACCATTTAAATGGATTCACAGGCTGCCATAATGATTGTCTTTAAATAGTGAAAAAAAAATCTTCATTTTGAATTAAAAAAGACATCATACAGTATATTCAAAGCAAATAACCTAAACATGAAATTAGGCATTACCACTCACTCCGTCATCTTCTATACTGCTTTATCTTGTATTCAGGGTTGCGGGGACCTGGAGCCTATCCCAGGTGGCTTAGGGCACGAGGCAGGTTACACCCTGGATAGGGTGCCAATCCATCGCAGGGCACACACACACACACCCATTCAAACACTACGGGCAATTTGGGAACGCCAATTAGCCTAACCTGCATATCTTTGGACTGTGGGAGAAAACCAAAGTACCCGGAGGAAACCCACCAAGCACAGGGAGAACATGCAAACTCCATGCACACAGAAACAGGAATCGAGCCTGGCCGGGAATCAAACCCGGACCCTGGAGGTGCAAGCGACAGTGCTAACCACTACACCACCATGCCGCGCACACCAAACCAGCTTTGAATAATTGCTATTTCACTCTCCTGAATGTCTCCTGTCTAATCTGACTTTATCCAGTGATTCATGTAAACTCAGTCATGTAAAACCATAATCCTTAACAGCATCAGATTTGAAATGATTCTCTCATTATCCTCCAGTTCCTAATTAAAGTGATTACTGATTCAAGCCTGATCAGAACTGATTCTCTACTCTGATTCCTGATTAAAACAATTACTGATTCAAATCAGATTAGAAATTATTCTCTGCTTCATTCCTGATTAAAACAATTCCTGATTAAAATCAGAATAAGTGTCTTGAGAGAAAACCCTAATCAAAGCTGAATTTTCTAATCCTTGCATAAGAAGACACTCAAGCTAAAGCTAATCACGTATATTCTGTAGTGCTTTCATGAGCCCCTCTCTCTCTCTTTCTCACACACAGTTATATAGTGAACAGCTATATGATCAACCAACACAGAATTTAGACACACTAATTGAAAGTACTGTGCGACAACGTCTGATTGGTTGAAGGCTGACCATAGTTACGATTCTTGCCTAGCAACACACTTGAACACAGACAGAATAGGAGATAAAGAATGTAGATGCAGCAAACTATATATCAACCTGTATAAAAAACCTAAAAATTAAGACCCTGAAACATACAACGGTGATTTTAAATCCCATCATACGTTTTGATGAACAATGAAATGCATGAAGACAAACACAAACAGGCATACATACACACACAACCATGCTCAAGCACACACATTGAGAGAGATGCATTACTCATTGCATCTCTCTCTCTCTCTCTCTCTCTCTCTCTCAGTCTTTAAACTTTGAGAGTAAAATTAGCCATGGTAAAGCCAGATTGGTATAATTTACATTTCAGAGTCACTAAAGCTGGTTTTAATGGTAAAACTCCACCCCCGGCTCTCTAAGATCAACAGAGTCCCTGGGGGCAAAATCAGTGCCTGTCATTGGTTGGCTGCATTTCTATGGTAACACAGCTGTGTGTGCATGTGTGTGCTGGAGGCAGGTGTGATTCTTATAAAAGCTTAGACTGATCTCCACTAAACTGCCATTCATAGCCTAGACCCACCCCTGCACCACCTACTCCCTGCCTCTGCCCGGCCCACACTTTGCCCATGTACCACTCACTGACTGCTACTTATGCAAACTATTATGTTTATCGTGATACTATGTCAGTACAAGAAAATAATCTATGTTTAATTTAATATTTATCAATATTTATGGGTGAGAATGATCCCTGCAGCACCAAATACATGTTTGTTCATGATTTATGCAAACCAGAAATCAGGGTATTGTCAACATACTAACTTAACAAACTGATGCTGAGTGTTTGTGGTGACTGTTTTGAGGTAACTGAAGGGGTAACTGTTTTGACAGACCACAACAGATCACCTCGAGTAGTTACCCTAGTCCTAGGATGTTTCACTGTTCTTGTGTCACTCTGCACTTTTGTGTTTGAGACATACTTTTAGACTTGACGTGACTTGACTTTTGACTTAATTTGACTTTATAATACAAAATGATAGCTACAGTAATGTTATCATTAGGGAACACTGAATACAACATTCAACTCATGATAAGTGTGATCTTGGTGGGTGACGCTTGTCTCTGGATTGTGAGAGGAAACCCACCAAGCATCGGGAAAACATGCAAACTCCACGCACACAGACCAGAGGCAGAAATCGCAGCCTGGACCCTGGAGGTATCAGGCCACAGTGTTAACCACTATGCCACTGAAGACAAGATTATTTTAGGATATTATAAATTGAGCTTACCAACACACCTCTCATTATCGAGTGTAGCGACTTATTTTTGCCTTCAGTGTTGTTTACTTCAGTCTTCAGTGACTTACTTAAGCAGTAATGTAGGAGCTGTCCAGTGCTGAACTCAAAATAGTTCGCTTGTGAGAGGAAGTGGATGCAGGCGCAAGCTCATTTAATCATCAAAATAGACCTAGAATTTGAGTTTAATACATTGAGGACATGTGTTTGAAATAGGTGCAGTCAGTGTCCAACTGGAATCAGATTTTTAGTCATAGTGGCTTCTGTATAATCAATGAATTTAATCTCTTAAACACCTATATTTTGTTTGCAGAAAACTGGTCTGTTTGAAAACAGATTTATCATTAGTAGCCAGAGGTTAGTCTCTCTCTTTCTCTAAAGGAACACCAATTTATGTTTAGTGAAAAATGGTCACTGACCCAACTCTAAAAACTAATAGCGTAATCACCCATGACATTACAATGCACAACATTAAGCCCAATATTTTGTAGGATCATGAGTGGTTTGTGCCACTCGAGTGGCTATGGCCAATCGGTCCATTACTCCACAAGACCTCTAGGGGAGTACTGAATGTGTCTGGATGCTCCCTGGATGCTCGATCAGACTGAAATCTAGGGAATTTGGGAGGCCAATTTAAACCCTTTGTCTGAGATATGCTGTGTTCTGGTACCTTACTATTATACACAGCATTAATTTTTTTCAGCAATTTGTGCAATATTGACTTTTCTGAAGGCTCTGACAGAACGAGCTGTCCTTTGGTTCCCAGGCGTAGATGCACCCTGTATGCTTATGATCCTGTTACCAGTTAACTGGTATATAATTGATAATCAATGTTATTTAATTCCCCTGGCAGCAGTGGTAGTGGTGTGGCTGATTTGTGTATTCTCTGGTATACAACAGTAAATGTTTAACAGTCCAAAAAAGCAGAGTGACTAAAAAACAGTGTCTATGTATGATTGGCAGATGAATAACCTAACCTGAAGGAATTAGGACAGAGTACGGAAGTACTAGTACTTTTTGGTCTGGATTATGCTGATTATTTTTTCAATCAGGATCTAAATTCTTCGACACAGACACAGAATGGGAGTCTGTGCTAATCAATCGCCATTATAAACCATGAAAATACATTCTTAGAGCTAGCCACACAGGAAACTCCAAATCCTCAAGGTCTTTTAACAACCATTTTAAACCCGTATAAGTTGTGAGCAACCAGAAAGTGGAACTGGACAACTGGAAATTTCATATGGCCAGATGGAATCTTTTGTCTATACACATAATTGGCATACTAGCATAAATAAAGAGGACAGCACAAAAACGAATAAATAAATAAATAAACAAAAAGCTCCCACTGAACACTATGAAGTGGATCATTGATGCTTTAAGGTTGTTTCTTAGAACCTAGTACTGTACCTTTATGGTCTACTAAGGCAAGCAGCTGAACCCTATCTATCTATCTATCTATCTATCTATCTATCTATCTATCTATCTATCTATCTATCTATCTATCTATCTATCTATCATCTATCTATCATCTATCTATGGTATTTTATATACATATATAATCTCATGAATGGAGAAACCTTATGAATGTCTAGTTAGCCCCAAAACACCAAGCTAAGTGAACCTTTGATGCCTTTATCACATCCATACTTGTATAAGGAAGTATAATGTCTGTCTTTCACTGTCTCTGTATTTAAGGAATGGGATAAATTTTATTCATCTTTGTTAATCAGCTTTGTCTGCACTGCCTTCTATATATTTTGAATGCAAATTACATATTTCTTTATAATGAGCACTAACCTCCAGCAGAGAGCTGTAGTTCAGTTTAAGAGGCTTATCAACCATCCGTAGTAACAGTACAGTAAAATATTTATAAGTCTTTCATTTAAATACTCATTGGATGTACAAAGAAGAAAAACAACAGTGTATTGATCCGGAGCGCTGATAGGGTACTCAGATACCTGACTCCATCAATTTCTACAGAAACTAAATAACACATAGATATTGATATTCATACAGATTTTATTAATACTGATAAGCAATGTTGTTCATTTTATGAACTATGAGTAGAATATGCTCAACCCTTCATACAAATATCATCACATACAGATGCAGAAAAACACAAATACAACAGTTAACCCACTCGGATGTACACTAGAACCGGCACTTGGCTGGTTGCCAAGCAACAGGATGTGTGGCAGGTTCAGGATTGTCACTAAGTATGTGTTATGTATTTTCAAAGTGTGTACATTGGCTTGTTAGGGTGAGGAGCTTTCAGAAAAGATGGACCTGACAGATGGCTTCTCACATTATAAACATTTCCACACACACACACACACACACACACACACACACACACACACACACACACACACACACACACACACACACAC
>JAQMYK010000018.1:9553027-9570287 GCA_030014345.1 Clarias buthupogon | reverse complement strand
TAATACGGAAAATGTGTTGCAGGGGGAAAAATGTAGAAACAATGTACAAAATTGTAGCATATTTATTATTTTTATTTAAAAAAAAAAAAGCAGATATGCTGTTCAGGAAGGACGTCGGAAGCGGTATATTTATTATTAGACCGCCGGCTCCCGTCCAAATTACACCAGTTTCCGACCGCCACCGCGTTTTGTTTGTAAATTTATTCCCGCGCCGCAAAAAACCTTGTCGGGTCCCGCGGGTCCCACGGGAGCGCCGCGGGAATGCAGACCTCTAGTACAAACTTTATTACTCTTTCCACCTCTGTAAAGCGGTATACAGTAGATGATGATAATGACTTATCTATAACAGTAGATTGCTAAGAACTGTTTTTAAACTAGTAATAAGTATTACTGTAGCTTGCAAGTATTTAGTATTAGCTTGCAAGTGCTTTGGAATCCACTGTTTTTGTAACATTTAACTTTTATAATATTGATGAAACATACAGTATCCATATGAAATGTGGCTGCCATGTTGGTAACACATTTGGTATTTTCTTCAACAAATTTGCTGTTTTTTTTTTTTTCCCCCAAGTAAGAGGGAAACAAACATCTGCACACTCAATCTGTTCAAAAATCTATTTTTACATGTGAGCTTTTGGTCAGAGTTTTTCTTCAAGGCATAAAAAGACAGCGAGATTAGTAAAGAGGACAATGCACCTCACTTGTTTAGCTTCAATACAAACTACCAGAACAAATTACTCCTCATGAAGGATGTTATCTGAACAGGAAGTTAAAGTATGCCAGACAGTATGGATACACACATTAAAAATACTGTAACCACTAAGTTGAGTTAAATGAGGATTTTGACATGGATGCTTTATCATGAATAAACTACAATGGAATAAGTGTTATGTTCTATGTATAATGGCTGATGGCTATGTATGATGAATGACAGCTGATGGCTCTATTGTTGCATATTACTATTGTTTAAATTGTCTATTACTGACACTTTCATCTCACGTCTTTCATTGTTGGTTCACTATATTGAGAATAACATTCCCTTTGAGATGTTAAACGTCTCAAAGGAACAGATTGACACAGGCACCTTGCATTGAGGCTAATCAAGTGAGGCACTTTTAACCTCTGTATTACAGCTACCACTTGCTGTTTAAACTGAAAGTTTATTCTTTCAAGAATGTCTCTAGCTGAAAGCTTCCATATATTTAAAAAAGGTTTTTGCACAGATTGAGTGTGAGGATGCTTCTTTTCAGTATTTGTTCAACGTTTTATAGCTCCAGAACCTTAGATAAGTCTTTATACTGGATGAGGGTTGTTTTCATATTCTATTGACTGCAAGTAATAAGAGTAATGAGGCAAAACAAAGCATCTAGTTATAGGACCATCTATCCATCCATCTAGTAACCTCTGTTTAAATTATCTATTACTAGGGACCATTGGTGACCATTGTATTTATTCCCAATGCCCCCTCTCAGCATTCACATGCTACAACCAATTTGGGAACAACACTTAGCCAAATCTGCATGTCTTTGAACTGTGGGAGGAAACTGTAGAACCCGGAGGAAACCCACCAAGCACAGGGAGAACATGCAAACTCCATGCACACAGACTCGAACCTGGCCAGGAATCGAACATGGAGCATGGAGGTGCAAGGCGCCAGTGCTAAACACTAAGCCACCATGCCACCTCGAAATGAACGATAAAAGTAAAATCACTGATTTATTTTGTTGTTGAATTAGATTGAAAGAATTAAGTGTTTTTGGAATTCAGTTTAGTTTTCTATACACACACACACACATGCACAAATATAAAATTCCCAAATGCAGCTACTGTAATTAATTAACTAACCTTACTCTCACTAACTAACATTTCTTTTATTATTACACTTTTATTTATTTATTTACTTACTTACTCACTTCGTCTCGATTGTACTCAAACAGGTAATTCTGGGTTTGTGGAAATGGGCAAATATCTATAATGTGCACCATCAAACCTTTATTCTGGCAAATTTACAGAATAAACGTACGTGCTAGATATTGAGGGGGAAAATATTATAATATTTACAAATATCACATATATAATGCATATACAGTGCATTAAGGCTGTCTACCATATAAAGGTACTACGGTTTCCTCCCACAGTCTAAATTAGGCTAATTGGCATTCCCAAAATTGCCTGTAGTGTGTGATTTACTGTTCAAGAGTGTGTATGTGTGTGTGCCCTGCAATGGATTGGCACCCTGTCCAGGGTGTACCCTGCCTCGTGCCCTGAGTCTCCTGGGATAGGTTCCAGGCCATCCGCGACCCTGTACACAGGATTAAGCGGTATAGGTGATGAGTGAGTCAGTGATCATTTTGAAACTAAGATGACAAGAGAGAGAGCGCCACCTGCTGGATAACACTGAAGTTACACAAAGCTGATTTATTGAAATAAAGGGAAAAACATTCAATTTAATTTATGATGCCAAAAGGATGTGAACACATGACCCTACCATATGTGCTTGTTGAACACCCCCTTCCAAAACCAGTGGGGTTAATATGGAGGTGGTTCCCTTTGCTGCTGTAACTGCTCCTACTCTGAGCTAATGTAAGACGAAAAGTCTTGGCAGACAGTCTGCACCAAATTGTTCAATCCAGGGGTTTGTGCAGGCCACTTGAATTCCATTAGAAAATCATATCTTTATACCTTGCTTTGTGCAGAGACCATTTTCCTGCTGCAACATGTTTGGCCTTCTTAATTCCAGTGAAGACAAATTGCAATAGTAAAAAGTCACACAGCCGTCCTGTACTTCCAAAATGATGGCACCAGTGTGTGGAAGAGTGATGGTGTGATGGTTAGGTGTCCACATGCTTTTGGCCATATGGTGCATCTTTATATCGCAGGGGCGTTGTGAAATGCTGCTTGTGAATGTACTGGAGTCTTTTTTTATGAATGAACATACAATACTGTACCTGTTATACACCTGACTAACATAACTGCTTTTTGTACACTTCATCCTGTCTTTACCTTACATACTGTATGTATTTTAAGCATTTTAGTTTTTAGTAAAGAATTCTGGTTCAGTTATGTCATCTGCCGAGCTGAAAAAGCCCAGACAAAAACAAGATAAATATAAATGTAATGTTGCTTTCTTTCATACCTTCCTCCAGAGTCCGTATTATCGTCACACTTGATTTTCTCTCTCTCTCTCTCTCTGAGAGACTTAACTTCAATTTCTTGGTTTTGTCTTTTGAATGGTAGTATTTAGTTCTTGGCATCCCTTGCTGTTACCTTGTTAAGGCTTGCATATCTCAGAGCCCCTTGGGAACTACTGTATACTAACAGGTTTAACTCCTTGTTGGGCAGGTTCCAGGGTAGAACCCAAACGAAATTCAGCACTTGGTACTGTGGGTGGGCTTGGGGTCACAACAACACCATGTAAAAATTCCACAACAATACAGAACACAAAAAAAGAGAACAAAACCAACTTCCTCCCAGAAGCTTGGACTGTGACTAACACAGCTCACTAATGAGATAAAGAGATAATGTCTCGACATTCTGGAGATTAATGAATGTTGATGGACAGGCTTTGGATAAACTAAAAATAGGTAATGTGGCCCTTATAATTAATTATTCATTGTTAAATTATTAAATATAACAATGACTAGCATAATGAATTACAACAGTCTCTGAACATGGAAGACATGAAAGCCAATATGGGGAAAACTCTTATGTTTCCAAATTAAAGTGTCTAAAACCCTTCAAAAGATTTGTACTTGAACTGAGAAACTGCCCTGCTGGTCTGGATGTACCATTGTCTTTGGCTGTCCAGTACAGATAACTGGTACTTTACAGAAGAAAGAAGAAAGGAAACAACTGAACCCCAAGATGTTGAGCACAAAGTCACAAGGGCTCCAAGAGTCAAAGAAGCCTACAAGATCAAATATTGTGTATGTAGGTTAGGAGAGCGCCAGGAATGATGCTCTTTGTTGAGGACTTGACAGGTGAAGCTGAGCATGCTGCTCCAAGAGGTGAGCTGACTGTTGTTTATGAGATCACAAAGCAACTAAGTGGCAAGAACACTACCCAGTCTGCCCCTGTCAGAGACAGGGTGGCAAAGAAAGATGGCAAACATCTCACAACAGAGCATGAGTAGGCACCAAAATGGATACAGCACTTTCATTCATTACTCAACCTGACAGGAACGGGCACATTCAGTACAGGGCTGGAATGTATCAGACAGTACTTGCTCTTAGGGACATCATCAAGGAGTACGTTGAATTTAATACCTCTTTCTACCTTTGTGTGACTTTTCAGAAAGCTTTCGACAGTATGCACCATGACACCCTATGGAATATTATGTCTGCAATGTGGAGTTCCTCCAACCATGCTCACACTTTTTTTGCAGTGTCAGTGGAATATTTATCTCATAGAGTAGAAACCCTTTGCCCAACTATAAAAGATTGACTTTGCTGATGACCTTGCTGCTCTCTCCACAAGACTAAACTAAAGGTCCAGCTGTAACACTAAAGGTCCAGCTGTACATTGGCACTTTGAAATCATTTCTGCTATCTGGTGCCTAGTGCCAGCATGTAACAAAAGGTGACCTTAACAAGGTCAACACCTTCCACTAAAGATGCCTCAGGAAAATATTACATATTCTGACCAAAAAAGATATCCATTGAAAAACCGTATAAGAAAATAAGGAGCCAGAGTGTAGTACAGAACATTAAATATTGCCATGGCTTTGGACAAATCATCAGAATGGAGCTGAACTCCAAGACTACCTTTAGATGGACACCACCTGGGAAAAGAAGACAAAACAACCTGATGGCATACAGTGACAGCTGAGGTGAAAGAGATGAGCTTAACATAAAGAGAGGAACAATGTTCTGCACAAGACATGACCCAATAAAGGCAAATTGCTGACGCCTTATGTCCCACTGGGGAGGTAGAGGACTAAGTATGTTCAGCTCTTGCACAGCTTCAACACCCACACAGAGAAGGAGAGTGCAAGTAATTGGCTAGAGCGTTAAAAGAAAAGATCGTTGATGGAACTCATGTGTATTTGAGGGCTAAAAGAGACAATCAGGGCCATAGACTTAAGTGATTTTTTTTCCCTAGCAGGGTAGCAGCTACTTCTACACCAATGATGCTCGTCCATCTAGGAACCTGTCCTCTTCCACCAAGCGCAGACCTTCGGGAGGAAGGGGACACCCACCTAGCCGGCCAGCAGCAGAAAGAAAGTTTTCTTTTTCTAGGACTGTTATTAGTGACTGCTTTGATAGATTGATAGAGTAGATAGTGATCATCTCTCAAATAAAAGATACTGGAGCTTCAAATGGAGAACTTCTGTGTTGTATTCACTCTCTGTACCCACTCAAGTGTCATTTACCATCACAAATTATTTAGCAATTTAGGAAAAAAAATTATTCCAATCCATTCACAATCCTTTGGGAGAAACTGAAAGAGCTCACAAACCAGTTTCCCAACATGTTCCCAGTATGACATTAAAAACTCCAAAGGAGCAGTCATAAGAATCTTAGATGTCTTTTGGCAGAAAGTGCCAAAGATGCTGAGGATGAGGATGGATAGAGCCACTGGACAGCACTTGGTCCAGTGCTATTGTTCTTACATATTCTTATTCTTATTCAAATGGAAATTGGAGATTCGTAATGACTTCCCCATCCTGAACAAATTATAAGCCTTTCTTCTGATTTATGACCTCATTATCCAGCTTGCCAAAGCCAGCTACATCTCTACTTAAAGACACTAAGGGATTCTGGCAGGCCTCCCTTAAAGAGGAGGAAAAAATAAAGACAACCTTCTCTACCACTGGAGGTCACTAGAGCTACAAGACGCATCTGTCTGGACCTCATGATGTACAAATGACCTTCCTGTAGCTCACAGACGTTGCCCTAAGGCACTGCCAGCTTTAAATAGCAGCCTACCTCAATGATATCACAATTTATTTAAAGATAAATGTACCTGGTACACCTGAAAAAGTACAAATTTGAGGACAGATTTGAGCAATCATTTGAAACCTCTTAAATATGGCACACACTTAAAACCATCATTAGACACAGAAAAAATAGTTCACAAGTCACACCATGCCCCAGGCTAGCTATCCATCTCAATGAGTTTTCCTCTGGCTTTGAGACTATGGCCTAGTTGTGGCATTATCAGGGTTATAAATGTCAACAATGCAATGAATGATTTTCTGTTTCAGACAAATTTGAGCATTACTTACCGTCTTGATTGCGGTAGAATAAATGCTAACAAAGGGGCGTTTCTCTCTTCAGAGGAGTTAGAAGGTATGTGTGCGAGGGTCTAAAGAGGGTTTTGTGAAAATGCTGGATGCTATTGTGAAATTTTGATGGTGTCATATGTAATCATCCTGTCTTACACCATATGCAGACTTATACTGTATTTAACAAAAATAACAACTTAATGTTTGAAATTGACTTTGTTGTAATTTTTACAGTATATTTTTTGGCAGATTCATGTGATTTGTCTGTAGACATATTGTTCCAAGATTTTCTTCGGGCCTAGCTGAAAAGTTGATATCATGCCCTTGTGATACCAGTAAAATTTTCTGTAGGACCAATTTAAAATGAATTTTTCTTTAGAACCCCTTCTACAGTACAGTATTCCTTCAGATTATCCTCAACAGAACTGGGGTTTCTATAGAACCATTCTATAAACTATTGTGAAATACTTTGATCATTGGCCAACATTTTGATAACCTGTTTCTTTACAATGCTTTGATGAAAAAACTCCCTTAGTAAACACTGAGCAGCTGTAACTGGATGTACTCATTAGACATGGGATTAAATCACTAATACTGTCGCTAATAAAATGCATGCTACTGGCTCAAAAATTATTATTATTTTTTTACCTTTACGAGCCATGAGTAAGAGTGGCATGGTGGCATAGTGATTGGCACTGTCCATTCGCACACTCCCCCACCCCCAAGGTTGAGGGATCGATTTCCACCTCAGTTCTGCATGCGTGTGGTGTAGCATGGTCTCCCTGTGCTTGGTGAGTATCCTTTGGTTGCTCCACATTCCACCCACAGTCCAAAGACATTCAGGGTAAACTAATTGGTGTTTCGAAGTTACCCATAGTGTGTAAGTGTATGAGTGTCTGTGCCCTGCGATGGATTGGCAACTTATCCGTGGTGTATTCCATCGAGTCCCCTGCGATAGGCTCCATGCCTCCTGTGACCATGTACAGGAAAAGCAGTACAGAGAATAAGTGAGTGAGTCAAAAGTAGTTTTCTTGCCTTTGCTCTCATTCTCACTCACTCATTCTCTATCCGGCTTATAGAGGGAGGACTGAGATCTATCCCAGGGTACCCGGGACACAAGGGGGGTGAACAGTCCAGTTCATGTTAAGGCACAAGCCACTCACACACTCACATACTACTGATAACTTGGAAACACCAATTAGCCTAATCTGCATGTCTTGTGGGAACTATGGGAAGAAACCAGAGTACCCAGAGGAAACCCATCAAGAACAGGGACAACATGCATACTCCATGCACACAGACATGAAGGGGGACTTGAACACATGACCTTGGACGTGTCAGGCCACAGTGCTAAACAATATGTTACTGTGCTGACTACTTGCATTTGTAATTCTTATTATTTCCTACAAATAGAGATTTCAACACGTATGACACAGTGCTTTATGCATAAACAAATATTTTCTGGTCATGATTTAATGGTTAAGATGCACTAATAGGATTAACTTCTCTTTTCTAAAAGATGCTCTGAGTTGTTCTGAAAATAATCCATAACATAATAAAACATTTGTTCTCCTAGTTATCATCATCAAAGTTGTTTTTCTAGTTTTATCAAGACATCAAATTTCATGAGGCATTACCAGTCCTTTTTTAGGGAAACAGGTATAATAATATAATTCCCCAAACTTCCAAATAACTTTTCCAAATCTTTGAATATGTAGCACACAGAGCATTAGTGATCCAGCATAAAAAGAAATCAGCTTTCCTAAGTATTTATAAAATTAAACCCCTTTATTGTGTTTGAAATACAAAAGAAATACTAAAAAAAGAAACAGCAATACAGACACGCAGGCAGTTTTATCAGACAGTCTTTGGGGTAGCTCAGTCTATTAGTCAGGCGTTGTGGTGCTTTGTTCAGTCTTTCTCCTCAGGCCATCTCTATGTTGGCTCAGTTTTTTTCCCATAGTATTTAGTTATTAAAAAAAATAAAGTGTTAGTCTTTAGGCCAGTTCATTCTTGTCTGTGGCTATCTCAGCATGGCTGGCATCAGGACCTGTGGGTGCCAGAAGGGTCCTGCGGTTATAGTGGCCCTTCATGATGCCTGAGTTGTTGTTCTCATTGAGGATCTGCTTCTGCTTTTGCCGATTGAGCGACTGAACAAGGCCAAGCACCACGGCAGCAAGCGAGTACTGGCCTGTAAGCTTGCGGGGCTGCAGGATAAGCGGGTTGGGCTGCACACGGCCTAGAAGAAAATGTGTTCGAATTTTGCCCTCCTGCTCGCTGATGCCCTTCACATAGATCTCCCCACGGTATTCGAAGGCAAAGCCGCGCTCCGTCAAGATGCTGTATGTCTCCTCGGGGATCTGGATTTTTCCACTCACACCTGTGCTGTCCATGCGACTGGCCAGGTTCACCGTTTTCCCCCAAATATCATACTGAGGTTTTTTAGCACCGATCACACCTGCTACCACAGAGCCATGAGCCATTCCTGCGAAGGTTAAAGAATAAAGAAATGATCATGAATACGCAGAAGAGGAAGGGAAAAGGCAAAATATGCTCAGCCAGTTCTCCCAGAATTTCAGTATGTATTTGAATAAATGTCGGGTCTCTTACCAATTCGGAGTTGGAAATTATTAAAGGAGTGCTTGTTGATCTCTTGTATGCTCTCATTTAGAGCAATGGCAAAGTCAGCCAGAGCACACAGATGACCCCATTTATCTTCACATTGCTACAGAAAGACACACAGACATGTAAAAAGCGAGAGAGAGAGACAAGCATGCACATGTTTATTTCAAGGGCATTATTTAGAATTGGTAATTTTAGTCTAAAAGTGACATCAATATTTATGTGGGGAAATTTTGCATGTATTCAGATTTCATCTCTGCAGCTGCTAAAACTGATTTTCTGAGCTCTTCATTCAGATTATGCAAAATGATCTCTTTTGAGGTTGCCAGATTTTTCAGTAGAGTTTTATCAATAGTGTCGAGACCACTGCCTAGACCACACACAAACATTTATCTTTAAACATAGAAAAAAACCAAAGGGATAAGAAGTTGCAGTAATTAAGATGGAAATAGTGTTTTTCTGGCTTTGCAGTCTAATGGGGAATGCAATATAAATTAAAGAAGATGTAGATGTGTAAAGAAGAACGATGTAGGCGATCAAATAGACAATCATTGAAATACAGGAATCTAACATCAGTCTGGTACAGTATATTAATATTGGAAAGTCTTAATCGCTTCAAAGCTTGGTTTCATGTAACATCATACAGTAGCTCATAAAATAGCATCACATTCTATATTCAGGATCAAATAGTACATTCTATTATATAGTACATCCTGAAATAGTACATCCTATTATTTTGCTTTTTTTATTCATGTAAAGACATTTTTCTTTGTTATATCCCGAATCTAAATACAAATTGCTGTCTTATTAAGGTTTTTGTGCTTTACCTGTTTTTCAGGTGACAAGCCAGAGACAGCCATGTATGTACTGCCAATGGTTTTAATCTTCTCAATGTCTTGAAAACGTTCCTCTCCCAGCAGCTGTAGGAAAAGGTGAGATGGCAAAACAAAGGTCAGGAAAGTGGAAAAGCGCAAACTAAATAGAGTTTTAAAGGTTAAGGCATAAAAACAACAAGACTTTGAACATTATATATACCTTGGGTGTACGTATAAATGTACTGTATTACTCTGTGCTGAACAATAACAGGTGTAAATTCTTTAAGCACAAAGCTAAAATCAGCAGAAGCAGCAAAATATTAAACTCTTTTTTCTTTATTCCCATAAGCTTAGGTTTTGCCTGTTATCACAAAGATCCATTGACAGAGACATTAGCAAATTCCTTGTGGCAATCACAGATGAAATTTTACGAGAGTTTACTGATGAACTGATGCTTTCTACTTGGTAATCTTTCTGGTAATATTACTTTCTCAGTAATATAATTAAACGTTTCATACTGTATACAATGCTATAACAATAATAATACAGCCTGTCACTGTTCTAAGCACAATATTATGAACTAAATATATAATATATAATAATATATTATAATAATAATGTAAAATACAGGTTTGTGACTGTAAAGACATTCAGTGACATTTATTTTTAAGATTCAAGGAATCAGTTTGAGGAAAATTCAAGTCAAACCGAGGTTTTTGACATTTCCTTGCTACACTAATGTATTTCTTCCAGCATTTCACTAGTTCTTGGATACCATCAAGGGAGCAAGTCTGCAGAGTACAGTATGATCTGCTTCACGTGTTCTCCCAAGAACTCCATTAATGGTTCAAACAGGTGAAAAAGGCACAGATAGAGGTTAGGGCTGTATTGGGGATGTGACAATATCTCCTAGGCAAGTTCCTGTAATGTGCTAGTGGTGTTAGTGAATGATTGTGTGTACAGTTCCCTGAGACACATGCATCTCATTCCCAAGGTGGCGAAAAAGTAATCTGTCAATTTTTAAGATGTTCCACTTGCTTAATGTTCACAGCCACCTTGGCTCTGAGCCACCTTGGACAGAATCGTCAGTCACGGAAATATGGCGTTATTAAACCATTTGCAACATTCAAATATTTTATTGCAGCTAAAAGTTTTATCACCATATTGTGCTTGATTCGGTTTTACACCTTCATTCACATGTCCAGGTTTGACTTGAACTTGTACTACAAAATGAGCTATTTACAACTAGTCAACATGTCATCTACTGGTGAAATCGCCTAATTGTGAAGTTTATATGAACAAGATATTTGAAGCCTCAAATATGGAAAATAGGTTTTTAATGATACTGATCTTGTAATCATTTATTATTTATTCATTCTCTGCTGCAGAACCATTATGGATATAGAGATGGTTTCGAAGCAGAATGTGTAAAGGCTTCGGGCACGAGGTAATCAGCTTCCTGTTACATCAGGCTGTTATACCTGAAATGTGTAAAGTATATTTACAATTTACGCATTTTTACTCTCAAGATCAAATGAACAGAGCAGCACACATGATATATGTGAAATTCGCTGGAACTCAATCAGCTGTTACTGCAATGCTGCTTATAGCTGCAGATATTTGTTCCAATTTGTGATTGGAAAAAAAAGTCTAAGTGCTGCTACCTTTCTGTGCTACTAAATATATCAGATATTTGTTATTTAATACATCACTAATCAACATCTTCTTCACATATTTTCCTGTGAGCCCCCTGCTAGACAAACAATTCACACATCTCAATATCTTTAGTACAGAAATAAAAAAGAAAGCACAACAAAATATTTTTTGATAATTAAACACCTTAGACACCTGGCATGTTAAATTTATAACATTTACACCTAGCAGGCTTAACTGTCATATTAGCTTGAGGAATAGAGTGGAATCCTTCACAATTAAGAAGTTTTAACATTGATTTTCATTCATTTATTCATTCATTCATTCTCTATATTGTCCTGTATAGCAGGGGTGTCAAACTGGATTCAGAAAGGGCCATGTGGGTGCAGGCGTACATTTCAACCAAGCAAAAGCCACTCCTGTTTAATTAGTCATTCTTGGCTTTCAATAGACTATCAGACGTGGCTTCTGCCTGGTTGGAATGAACGCCTGCACCAACATGGCCCTTTCTGGATCCAGTTTGACACCCCTGCTGAACGCCTGAAGCCTATCAGAGGAGACTCTGGCACACGGCGTGGTACACCCCGGATGGGATGCCAATCCATTACAGGAGACACACACTCATTCACATACTATAAGCATTTTGGAAACACCAATTAGCCTAATCTGTGGGAGGAAACCCACTAAGCACCGGGAGAACATGCAAACTCCACACACACAGACCTGAGGAGGGAATCAAACCCTCAACCCATATTTCATACAGTATATCTCAGTTAGGAAGCTGGGGTCAGAGCACAGCGTTAGTCAGGTTATAGCACCCCTGAAGCAGATAGGGTCAACGCCTTGCTCAAAGGCTTAACAGTAGCAACTTGCTGGTGCTGGGGTTTGAACCCCCGACCTTCCAATCACTAACCCAATGTCTTAATTGTCTAAGCAACTTTTGTCCCCAAAGCTAGCAGCCAGAATAGGTCTTTAGATTTCTAACCTTATTTGCCTGCTAACAGCATGAGTTACATCATCAGTATATAATGAGTTAAATCATCAGTAATTTGTGTGCCTGTTCCAGAAGCAGTCATGCAAGCCTGGGCCATGACACTACCTCCACTGTGCTTGATCAGTGAGATCATATGTTTGGAATTATCTGCTGATCATTTCTTTTTTCTAGACTTTGACTATTAATTATTTAAACACTCAATCTAACAATCTAACAGGGCACACCTGGGCAACAAGAAGTTTCTGTCATTCTCATGTTCCAATATTTCTGATTACTTGAGAAACGTGTCAGTAAAAAAAAAAAAACCTGTTCTAAGGTGCTTAAATCATCTAGATGTAAATATCAGGAAATTAAAACTTGTAGCTGAAAATGTAGCCTATTATTTAACTATTGTTCTCAAACACATTTTTTTTTTCGAAGTATACTAAAAATAACAGAATTACCCTTGTTGTTCCACTACTTTTGGAGAGGACTATATAATTCATGTATTAATTTACCCACTTTTGATTGACAAAAATAGTGCTGTAACCGCATGTTGTATCCACATACTGTAACTACTGACTTAAATTTAACCTTGTTTAAAGCTTATAGTCACTGAATTGCATTAAATCCAGTGTATTAGAATACAGTCATAATAAAAAAAGATTATTTGTCATTCTAATTTGGCGCAGTATTCTCAAAATACTTTTACTTGTGCATGCATGTTTGTCTGTGTTAATGTAAGTGTCAACCCTGACCTCATCAAAGTCAGCGATGATCTCATTCAATAGCCGTAAGCATTCAACTCCTTGATTGTTCATTTCAGTCTGTGAGTAGAAATCGGCAAAGCCGGGAATAGAGGCGAACATCACGCCGACAGAATCATAGGACTGAGAATACAACTCCTGTAAAGATAAGGTAAAAAACAGAAAAGAAGAGATGGGTCAATCTCTAAGGCAAAGAAAACAGACAGGGCTGGGCAGCATCACATATCTGAAACAGCATTATAATGAGTGTGTACTAGTGCAAACCAGGTAAAATACACATGTTCATTCATGCCAAACATATGTGAAAAACGTCACCATCATGCCCACGTGTGCTCATCAAACTCTTTCTACCATGCTCGAAGCCCACAACTGCCTAGAATGTCTTTGTATACAACTAAAGGGCCCAAGCCTGTTCCAAGCATGACAATGGCCCTGTGCACAAAGTGAAGGTTAACACTCATGTAATAAAGCATGAATGCTGCACAGCTGCTTTATATGCATTAAAAGATGAACATATACACAACACTGACTACACTCACATCTAACCTTAAACAGAATGTCACTTGGTTTTGTAGTCTACAGGAGCTGAGGGTGAACATGTTTAACAAATAAGACAAACTTCCTCACTTCAGTATCATGTTAACCCTTTAGGGCACTCATAAAAACTCTGAAATTAAAACTATCAAGAATTTTTTTTGCAATTGTTTTTCACTTTTATGTGGCAAGTCCAGGTCAATGAAGTTGGTTCTTTACCCATCTTGAGTAATAATCTTTCTAAATAGTGTACATACTGTATTAAAACATTGAAAAAGTTAAAGGCATACATATTACATATTTATTTATTTAAACATAAAAATAAAAAAATACAAACATTCTTATTTTTTACAAATATGTTTTTTGAGGTATTGATGCTGGCATTTCCGGTTCTTTGCCAAAGGTTGAAGTGTCCTAAGAGAATTTACTTCTTGATGACATGGTTCCCAACTACATTATAATGATTGTGTGGATACTGAAGAGTCACTGAGCATACTGTAGATGTTTCAGCCTAAACAAAACTCTATCATCACCTGACTTCTCATACAAGGTGCATTTTCTTGGACGTGTATCTTAAAGATCATATTTGTACTTTAAATTTAATTATAATAATTAATTTTGTATTGCACTTTTGTTTTTGCTTTATACACTGTACTGGTCAAACTGTCCACCAGAGGGAACTAATCCTCCACCAAATATTCCAACAGCGTGACATCGATCACTCGCATTAATGTATGCATCCTCACATTATAGAGCATGGCCTCTGACAAAAGAGCTGTGACAATAACTGGCTGTTTAGAGAAATCAGTCCTTCATACGCTGCAACTTCATGAGTGACCTTCACACTTTTATGCTCTCGCTCTGATTGTGTGCAAGTGTGGATCACATTTCTTTGCCTTTGATGACAATAGGATTGAATCATTCAGCTGACAAAGGTAAAGTGAGGCAGGTTGCTTCATTGAAACACACACACACACACACACACACACACACACACACACACACACACACACACACACACAGAGCTACACACAAAGGTCTGAGAGATGTATTTTTAATAAGACCCCAGTGCCATAGTGGCACTATTCACTGCCAAACCCTAAAAGCACAGATACACAAAGGCAGACACACCTGCAGTCACACTCGCATCACCCGGCGACACACAAGCCAAAAATAAGACAATGTCAAGACCCAAGAAATCCTGCATTACAAAGAGTGACATAAGACAATAGAAATAGAGATACTGGTAAAGCTAGAGATATTCAGTGAGATATGAGGGGAGGCATTCATCAAAGTTATGTATTTGAGATTTGAGCACCTGGAATGGCATTTGAATGACTACAGTATCTTATGATTTATTCACTGAGCTATCGTACAACATCAAATCAAGCAGTGATTTAAGTGCAATTGATAAATCTGTGTGGAACCTGCCTCAATATTATGCAGGTTAAGGCAGGTTTTACATTCATTCATCTTCTATACAGCTTATCCTGCATACAGGGTCATGGGGGCATCCTAGGAGACTGGGGGTACACGGCGGGGTACACGCTGGACACTGTGCCAATCCATCACATGGATTTAGGATCAGTTTGGGAAAGAGGAAACTAGAGCACGCCAAAAAATCACCAACCATGCTAATTCCATGCACACAGACCCAAGGAGGGAATCGAACCCTCAACCCTGGAGGTGCGAGGGCTCATTGCTAACAACTACACCACTGTGCACCGTACATGCTTATGACATGTGTAACCCAGGTTAGAAATGAGTGAATTAAAAAAAATAAAGAAAAAGAAGTAATTGTACTAAAACAATAAAAAACAAAACAGAAATACTAAATTTAACGGGCATTTAAATTTGTTGCTGTGCTGGGGCCTTTTAAATAATTTGGATAACTATGGTAATTAAGGTGGGGTGGTTTTCGTGAAATGCGCACTGTGATGATGTTATCAATATGTGACGGATAGACACAGAAAGAAAAAACATGCGTTTTTCAACTGGCAAATGTCAACACTGATATAAAGACAGGTATATTAGTCATCTTTCTTTAAAATGCATAAATAATGCATTGGATAATGTTTTAACATTTGTTGGGTCATCTTAGCGTGATTATTGATGTTTATTGAAGTGGATAAAGTGCGATTTGTAAACCCTGCGAGCCCAGACGCGCTTGATTTAAAGTGTGTTGAAATTCTCCGGACTTGGTGAGTTTCAAAAATTGACATGCAGATCTTTTAAATGAAGTGCTAATGTGATGTGTTAATGTTTTGAAATGTTTTATTTGCATCTAGTGTTCGCATGTTATGTTGTAACTTTCTAAGGAGCTCAAAAGTGTAAATCAGAATCGGGTTTTATTCGCCAAGTATGTTGAGACACACAAGGAATTTGGTTCCAGCTGTTTGTAGCTCTCAGAGTACAGACAAACATAAAACACCGTACAAGTAATTACACAGTAATTACACATGATTTAGCTTGTGATTTAATAAGATTAAATAATGCGGGAGGATCCTGAGTATGTGCAGTATAGTGTACATAAAGGGATTGTAGAGTCGAGCAAATTAGCAACTAATCATTTATAGAACTGATTTTAAGAGCTTCAATAGTATTTTCCAAGTAGTTTAAGTTTACGTGTGGAAGATATGTTCAGTCTAGCAGTCATGTTAATTGTCTGTGATGTTGGGACGCTGTTTGTATAAACAGGTCAGGTTTTTTTCCTGAGTTAAGATGTTATCCTGAGATGGCGAGCCACCCAGATATAGAATATTGAAAAGGACGATTAGAAGAGAATCCTGTGATGCATCAAGTGATTGGAGATTTATCCATTATCACAGGTGGAATTTATCCATTTCTCGTGGTGTTTTTCACAAAACTACCCCATGCTGATCATTACACTGTTTGACCTTTTGCACTATTGAACATTTGAACTACAAGAATTTGCACTACACAAAGACACTCTTGTACTCATTGGATTCGTCATTTAGAGTTGTTGTTGTTGGTCTTTCGGCTGCTCCCGGCAAGCGGTCGCTACAGCGGAATATCCAGTCCGCACAACAACTTGGCACAGGTTTTACGCTGGATGCTCTTCCTGACGCAACCCTCCCATTTTATCCGGGATTGGGACCGGCACTGCGTCCAGTGGCTGGGGGGTTTGGGCACTGGCTGGGAATCGAACCCGGGCCTCCCACATGGCAGGCGAAACACCTACCACTGAGCCACCACTGATCCAGACCAGTCATAAACACAGTGAAAGTTCTGCTTCATGACATGAGCAGTGTTTTAAAGTGAGAGACTACTTATTCATTTCAGACCATGTTCAGGAACATTCAGCCCATCAAACTGCAACACAAACTAATGACAAAGCAGCATAAGGTAATGTTTAATGTCAGGATTTGAAAGATCAATAAATATCACCAACCACCTTATCAGGCAAACAACCCAACCGTGTACCCAATTAATAAGCCTGCTTCAACCGGGACATTATACAGTACTTCCTCTATGTTAATAATCAAATTTTAACAGTTAAATTTTGTTAGTCAGATGATAGAAATAAGCTGATCTGCTTTAATGTAATGTGACATTATTATTTCCCGATTGAAGCCCATGTACATGTCTTCCTGTCTTTCCGTACAGCCGAACTCTCTGTCTAACATAAATAAATAAATAAATAAATAAA
>JAQMYK010000018.1:9509500-9521126 GCA_030014345.1 Clarias buthupogon | reverse complement strand
ATTTTTCATATTTATTTCCTATTCCTATTCATAGTCTTTTATTTTAAGGTCACGAGCAGTTGTCTAAGCATTTCACTACATATCGTACTGTGTATGACTGTGTATGTGACAAATAAAATTTGAATTAGACTTAGAATTTGATTTGCGACAATCTATGTGGCCCACATATAGATGAAACAACAGATTTTATTTAATGATCTTAAACAATGTCTTTAAGGAGAAAAATGGATGACTACATGTTTCAAACCTTGTAGTATCTGTTAGGGAAACAGGTGACAGTCAGGTGTCCATTTACTTTTGGCCACATAGTGTACCGTACATATAAAACTGGAACGAAACCAGATAATAGTCTGGTATAATAGATAATAGTATGTAGGTCAAATATATCTTCCGTCTAAGAAGATTACCTGATAGTTTTGATCATGCTGAGACCCATTTCTACACAGCAGTGGGCATGGTCTGGTCGAGGTTCAGGAAGGCCTGAGACACAGTAATAACAATCTCCAAGAATCTTTATCCTTAAACAATGGTGCTCCTAAACAAGAGGCAGAAAGAGAATTAAACACACATACACATACACGCTTTAATCTACTAAAAGTGAATTAAGATTAAAGAAATGCATAATTTGTTAAACTTTGACAACACTTTTTTTGTTGACTGAGAGATGTGAGCCTGTGAGCGCGCTTGACAGAAACAAAGAGCGTATTAATGATAATCTTGCTTAATTGCTCTGATATCTATTACTCATACTTGCTGTAGTGTTTACATGCTCTCATGACTCTGTAAACAACTGTACAGAAACAAAAGATCCGTCAGTGCTGCTCATCACTGCTAAACACTACACACTGCCACAATTAGCCATGCTATGAGTCATAATTGCATGCTTCAGCTGCTAGCGCTAAATGATATAGTACAAGAGAGGACTGAGATCAGGTCGGTATTCGAGAAGCTACAAGGGTTAAAAAGAGATTTAATCACAATGATACTACAGGAGTATGCGAATGCTCTCCTAATTTTTATGAATGATAATTCATCTTGTATTTTCATTTCATGGCCTCTGATGCATTACTGGGCTTGGCTAAAAAAAAAGTTTAACATTTTAGGAGTAAAGATCACATTACAAACCAATAGTAGACACATTTTTATTATGAATAAATAATGTTAAATATTGCATACTAGCCTACTATTTAGACAATATAAATAAATGCAGGCTGTCAGGGTTTATCTGCGAAAACTGGCCGGCGAGTGACAATCACAGCCTTCAGAAACCAGACACATTCTTGATGATGTTCTGGAAAAAAATCTTATCACAAAATGTCCTGACAACATAGACCTGTCACCAGAGTTGGGAGGTAACTGAGTACATTTACTATGTTACTGTACTTAAGTACATTTTTTATGTATCTGTCTTTTACTTGAGTACTTTTCTTATAGGATACTTTTTACTTTTACTCCATTCAAAAGTACAGCAAATATCAGTACGTTTACTTAACTATATCTCTGCATGGCAACGCATTACATACAGTATGACAGTGATATGTACAGTAATATTTAATGTGGGCATTGAAGCTTACTTATTTAGTACTATTAAATATTTTGATACATAAGTAAATTTTAAAGTACTTCTGTACTTTTATCCAGGTACCCAGGTAAATGGAGGACTTTTATGTATACTTGAGTAATATTTGTCCTAGGTAATCTCAACTTTTACTCAAGTACAGGATTTGCATTCTTTGCCCACCTCTGCCTGGAACTACAGTACTGACACAATTTTGGAGATATTTTGCAATCGTCTAAAATATAATGAAAATGTAACGGCTTTATTTCAGGCATCCTTTTCATGTTGGAGGTAGAATGCTACAGAGCTTTTAAAGGAACTCACTCAGTGATTGTCTATACCGCTTTATCCTGCATACAGGGTCTAAAGCCTGTCCCAGGAGACTTAGGGTATGAGTGGAGTGACAAAACCATCGCTGGGTACACCCTCATGCATACATATGCTCACATTCAGACACTACAGGCAATTTGGGAACATCAATTAGCATAATTTGCACATCTTTGGACTATGGGAGGAAACCAGAATGCTGGAGGAAACCCACCAAGCAGCATGCAAACTCCACGCATACTGACCCAAGGTGGGAATCAAACCCAGACCCCAGAGGAGCATGGAGACAGTGCTAACCAATACACCACCATGCCGCCCCTTTTACATTAACATGAAAGAAAAACTATCCTTAAATACAGCCATGGTCAAAATGTTTGAGAATGACACAAATATGAATTTGTACAAAGCTTGCTGCCTCCAGAATGTCAGGAAGATTGATGAATAGCAATTAAATGAAAATTAATTTAATCCCCGCCAAAAAAAAATAAAAAAAAAAAATTTCCAAAGCATTTTAGACCTGCCATAAAAGGACCAGCTGCCATCATGTCAGCGATTCTCTCGTTAACTCAGGTGAGAGTGTTGACGAGAACAAGGCTGGAGATCATTCTGTCATGCTAATCGAGTTAGAATAACAGACTGGAAGCTTTAAAAGGAGGGTGTTTCTTAAAATCTTTGTTCTTCCTCTGTTACCCTGCACGGAAACACGTGCAGGCATCAGTGCTTTGCACGAAGAGGGATTCACAAGCAAGGATATTGCTGCATTAAGATGCACCTAAATAAACCATTTATCAGATGATCAAGAACTTCAAGGATGTTTTGAAAAAGGGTTCATGGTGCCAGAAAGTGCCAGGAAAAGTTGTGGGATTCTAAAAACTTTTGCCCATTTCTATAAATTAAATAAATAAAATAATAACTTTTTTTTCTTTATTTAGCAAAACTTGACTCAAATACTTGCACTTTAAAATGCACTTTAAAAAAACATCAGTTACAGTAAGTCCCAATGTCTTTCATGTTTCCAACAAATGATTCTTGTAACAAATCATACCAGAGAAGAGAAGATTTCCTTAACATTATCTGATCATTTCGATTCATACACATTTTCGCACATTTCACAGAGTTCAATTATTTCCTCATGAGAACTTCTAATGCCAATAAATAACCTTTGGCACCTTAGCTCTACCACACATCAGGTTCATTATAGCATCCTAAAATTGCTTTCAATTCTTTTTTACTACATTTCAAGATTATATTAGGAACATTTATCAGAATTAATTTTCCACTATTTGTCTCTGAACATTTTGTATTGTATCCAAGTTAAATCCTACACAGAAAATACTCTAGATTGTATTAATAGCTTAGCATTGTCAAGTTTATTACAGTATCCTATGAATGTTCCAAAGGATTCTTTTGTGTCAGGACACTTTAGGATTGATTTGAGTTGATTAGAATTAATATAAACAGAAACTGTTCCTATTTACCATCAGCTATTACACAGCATGCAACAGTGGACTAGATCTACAGGAGATCATGAAATATCTGTTTATTATTATGGATTAGGAGAATGTACTGCTCGAGATGATTTCACATTTTTAGCTAATAAGTGAATTAGGGTTAAAAAAATAAGCCCTCGGTTTTCAACAGCCACACCGGTCTCATATGTTTGATTGACAGGCTGCTTTTTTCTCTTTTTCACAAACACTCATATCTAGTTTCGAAATTCACTTTCTGAGGAGAGTTTAGCCCGCAATCTCTGGCTGCAATATTGAACCTCAGCTTAGGCGCCTGAACACTACCATAAATATCAATCGAAGCTTATTTCAGGCTCATGTGAGTGCTGCAGCAGCTGCTGATTAAATTACTGACTCCATCTGCGGATCTGTCCCCACGGGCTTGTGCCAGCAAGATGCTTATTTTCATCTGTCCATATTCAAAGTTGGGTTACGTACATGTAAGGAGAGGTCATGTATGTAGGCATTCAGTTCTCAGGGTGAGGTTTGAAAAAAAAAAAGTTGTGTCTCAGTTATGTAAGATGCTGACCCTGAATTAAAGTAGAATTCTCTTGCAGTGTACAGACTTAAGTGAAAAACTGTGTTTAAGCAGTACACCCGTACTCTTCATTCTAAGCACACAATAAGTCACACTGAAATGTAAGGAATGCCTATCAGTTGGAGTGTTAAATTCAGACATACAGTATGATACGACTGAATAATTAATCCACCAATGTCAACAAAGGTTTTCTTTTTGCACAGAGGAAAGCAGACAAAAATCCCAATTCAATCTCAAAGATTGAATTAAATGTGAGTTTTATGTGTAATTTTGAGCATTACATACTTAAATTTGTGTAGCAATTTAAAGTGTAGTAGATGCGTAATTTAAATTACCACCAAAATTTTGACAACGCTATTTCCATACCACTTGTCCTGTGTACTATCTAGCAAAAAAAGTATCTAACATTTCATTGGACTACCTTTTGCTTTGAGTAAGGTCATGGCATCGTTTCGATAAACTTATGCAATGTCACAACATTTATTTCAGTCCCGAATCACATTAATTTCTCTCCAAGATCTTTTACTGAGGATGAGAGAGATGCGTAAAGTGTTCTCCAGTTCCTCCATCAGTTTCCTCCGACCCACGTGACGTCACCGACGCATCTTTTCAAACTGCTCGTTCACGCACCGTTGGGGGCGGCGTAACACACTTGGAGGATAGCGCTATCCGCTCCTTCCGCTTGCGTGAGCTCACAGACGCCCCTGATTGGCCGTAGAGCCATCATTAATGTGGGAGACCTAAGTACCTCTCATCCCTCCCCTCTGAGAGAGCTCGGCCAATCAGCTCTCTCTAGACCTCCGCCTGCGAGAGGTTACAGCATCACTCGGGAACCGAAACAGCGATCTCCGGATGATAGGGCGAGCACTTTACCACTGCGCCACTCGGGGGCCCGTAAAAGTACTTTCTATAACAAAACTACAATAATGTTTGTACGGCAATATATAGTCAGTACAAGATTCCTATTATATGCTCATTTGAATGCTTGCAATTTTCTCATTCACTCACTCTCATATATCTTCATTTCTTCTGGTGCATATCAGTTTTAATACAAAATTAAAGCGCTCAAGGAACAATATTCCAGGGTTCATAGTGCTGTGCTTGTTTTTGCCTATTTAATACAAAACAAACAAACACTGAACACAAATCAAATCTGACCAACAGGAATCTGAAAATACTGATACATACTAACTTCATGACTCCGATACGCTGACACACACACACACACACACACACACACACACACACACTCACACACACATACTCTCTCTCTCTCTCTCTCTGCAATCACAATAATAGCTTTACACAGGCAATGACACACACACACACACACACACACACACACACACACACACACACACTCACACACACATACTCTCTCTCTCTCTCTCTCTGCAATCACAATAATAGCTTTACACAGGCAATGACACACACACACACACACACACACACACACACACACACATACACACACACAAATAGCAGAGCAATAGCAATAGCCCTTGCTGAACTGCATTATGAATGAGAAAATATGAGTATATTTGCCATCAGATGTGTTAAGTACTTTCTATAATAGGAATATTAATATTGCATTACATTAACATTGAACGTTTGTGTGGGTGCAGTATAATTAAGTATCCACCTCCATGGTCATGTTGTGTACAGTTATACAGGGCGATTCACTATGATGAAGCAATCTAAACCAAAAACATATGCTACATACAGTACCTTGACGTATGTGTAATCGATTGCATTACATGTGATGCTGGAAGTGATCTCTGTTTTCTGCCACATTTCGACGTGTTTTGGTAAAAGGTTAAACGGTGCAATGGCTGTTTGGTGCCTATATTATTGGTCCAACTCAGGAGCATCCCAGTGTGTTTGAAGCTATTGGAGCACATTGTCACACTTCCGAACACTTTGTTCTAGCGAGAGCTGTTAGCTGTTCAGGGCCTCTTTCGAATGAATCACCTCGTATTTATACTCTATGTGCACTTAGTGGCAACTTTAATGTTTGGGCGTCTGGAGCTTGTAGATTTATCTAAAAAAAAAAAATGTCATCAGCCTGGTAAGGAAAAAATGCACAAAAATACAGGTAGTGTTTGTGTGTTATTATTTGAATGCCAGATCATTCTTCTTTAGTGCTATTTCTGTGTTGAAACACAAAGTACCCAACCAAGTATTTGTCAAGCTCATCAGTCATGTGATTCTAATACAAACTGTTCATGAGAAACATTAAGAGTCCATGACTGTGTACCTACAGGATGAACCATAAAGACAGGTTTGTGTGACAGAGTGTACACAGTGCCCAGCAATACTGCTGTACCCGACATCCTCCTACCAGTGTCACATATCCAAGAAGGATTTTTATATGGGAAAAGGTTGGATAAAAAGGTTTTACAAATAAAAAATGGCAGGGACTCCCAATGTTTTTTTCTGAAACAGACATCCTTGATTGGAGCACTCATTAGCCTGGGGCAGAAGCAAGTAAAAGCCTAGAGCTGATAGGGTCCACTCTAGAGTGCACAGATGTCCCGGTACACACTGGAAACAAAAGGAAGAGCCAGTAAGAAGTGGACTATTCTATAACACCAAAAAGTCATTGGTAGGGTCAAGATCTGCAGCTCAAGTCCACAGAAAAAATGTAGATAGTTACAGAAGTAGTAGGAGGGCAAAATACCAGTGCAACATCAAGAAATGGATCAGCTTTCTCAGTAGCTCCACCTATGATACCAAAAGGTGTCATAGCAACCTTCACCCATGATTTATCACAGAGAAGAGTTGCATTCTCTGTAACACATCTCTCAAACACATTCTTACAGGCTCCAAGACCATGCTAGTTTAGAAACCATACAGGTGGTGATAAAATCAGCTTCTGAGGAAACAGATTTGTTAAATATTACTACTAAGTGCCAGGTTGCCAGCTGGAAGGCTGTCATAAATTCTGGAGAGGTTGGCTTAATCTACAGTACACATGAACATCACAACACATCAAGAAGAAAGAGGCCAAGATGCTAAGCCATGCAGCTAAGAGCTGGAGGAAAGCTGGCAAAGAAGACAGAGAAGGCAAGCTTTTGGTTATAACCCAGAAGAAAGGATATAAGTTGGGGAATACACATCTAAAAGCCCACCCGTGATGGTCTTCCTATTAGAAGATGTATGAGGAAAGGAGGAAAGTATAAATGATTGATGATGCTCATGCTGAAGAACCTGCATCTGGCATCAGTGGTCGAGACACATCAAGCAGAGATGCCCAGCAGGTAGCAACGACCATCTGTACATGGCAGGGATTCTGACTGAGTGACATTTACTCAAAACATTGAGTACATTGAATATTGGATGGGATTTACACCATTTAAAGGTTACTCCTAATATATGCAGAACCCATAAAGTTCAAATAACAATGCATTTTTCCACAGTGGCATTTCTCCAGGACAAATGGCATCACCAACTCTTTATTTCTTTCTTTTCCAGTGAGCTAGAAGCACATATATGAGACGAGATATCCTAACAGACTTAGAAAGTGTATTTGTGTGTGTGTGTGTGTAAATTACTCACATGTGCGAGACGATCAAAGCGAGCAAAGAGCTCGTTGAGCATTCGGACGAGCTCTTGAGCCGAGAGGGTGGTGGACAGGTTTGTGAAACCCTTCACATCAGCAAAAAGAATACTACAGGAAACACAGGCACAAAACACACATAAACACACAGATTTGCTTGTTCAATGCATCTAAATAGTTCTGAACATGGTCATTTTACTATCAAGGTGGAATTGGTAGACCTACACACTATCAAACTGACAATAATTGATTTGTTCTTAACATTTCAGCCTCTTTGTCCTCTTCTATACTCTTCATTGTACTGTAACTGATCATGCTTTATTCAATAATTCCCTGACATGTCCAGGATTGAACATGATCTCAGCTGACAAGCAGTCTTATTTCTCTCACCAGCATGAAAGGGACATCTTTCACCAAAGTAAAAAGAATGGGAAATGTAAAAAAAAGAAAAAAGAAATAAATTTTTGTATTGGAAAATACATAATCAGCCTTAACGTCACAATTCACAGCATTACGCCAACTGCTTGGCCCCTTGGCAAGACTTCATAAGCCGTCTAAGAGTGTGCTGTAGTGTCTGGCACCAGGATATTGGATGCAGATCGTTTGGGTGCTGTGGATCTGAATTGTTTGTCCCATGCATCCCATGAGTGCTTTAACAGATTGGTAGGTGGGGAATTTGGTGCTTCGGCTCTTTCCACACTGGGCCCTGTATGGCAGGCTGTGGTACTATGGATGCCTTTCTATTATGGCCAGCACTTAACTTTTTTGGCAAGATATGCTAAATTGCTATATTGGCTTTTCTGTGGGATGAGCAGAGAGAGGCTAGCCTTTGCTCCCCAGAGGAATCCATGTAAATGGTCCTTGGGTGATCCTGTCACCACTGGTATATACAATTGATAGTGTTAACGTGTTATGGCTCAAGGCAGTGTATCCTGCTTGGTGAGTTGCAGGTGTCATGGTCATTGTTTTTGCGACCTTTATTTTAGTCTTTGTGTTCACACTGTGTTCTGGTTTTACAGTTCCCTGGTACCTTCTTGGTTTGATTTAGGTTAATCATAAGTATCTCTGTTTAGTGCTTCAGTATTGTTCTTCTTGGTGGGGAGTATTTTTATATCAGTGCTGGGTCAAAAACGCTGGTCTCCTAGTTTGTGCTTTTTGTTATGCTAATGCGAAAGCTAAGTGTTAGATGTTCCAGTTCCTAAACAAAGTTTATTGGCAGTTGGAGTTACCTGACGTTCTCATAGCGGTGGATATAGATGCGGTGAAATTGGTGCTGTAGATTCTCGTCTTCCACGCTACTCATGTCATTGATCATTTCCAGAACCACAAACCGTGGTAACACTGACAACACCAGACGCTCCTGCCACAGGAGACACATGGGTTATGAAGTTCAGTAGCCATCATGATTCACATGCATGTAATTTATCAAAGTTGCTGAAGAAACTAGCAGAGGTTTCAGCAGACAAAATGACATGAGATCTGCAACACTGATTCATGAAACAACATCAGAATGAATGATGGTTTGTGGACAAATCATGAACCACGCTTCACACAGTGGACTCCTGAACTCTAGTCACTTATTTACCTATTATATGCACTAATGACCTGATAGCAGTTTGCGTTTGTCCATTCTGATTCATATTTACAACATGTTTACAACAAAGCCCTATAATCTACATGTTAGCTTGAGGTTCCTGCATGGGCAATTGTCATTATTATGAGTTTATCCCGATTTACTCCCCTAATTTAGTGGTGTCCAATTCCTCCCTGTCACTAGGGGGCTCCCACATTAAGGCTACTACTACCACTCAGCAGGGAGGGTCGAAGACTATCACGTGTTTCCTCCGAAGCACGTGACGCCAGCCGACCGCATCTTTTCGAACTCTCGCTCACGCACCATTAGGGGCAGCGTAACACACTCGGAGGACAGCGCTATCCGCTTGCTCGAGCGCAAGCTCACAGACGCCCCTGATTGAATGTAGAGTCGTGATTAATGTGGGAGACCTAAGTATCTCTCATCCCTCCCCTCTGAGAGAGCTCGGCCAATCGTCTCTCTCTAGAGCTCCGGCTACAAGAGGTTACAGCATCACCCGGGAACCGAACCAGCGATCTCCGGATGATAGAGCGAGCACTTTACCACTGCGCCACTCGGAGGCCATCATTATCAATCTTAATGTCTCTTTTTATTGTTAGTATTTGCACTATTTAAAATATTTTTAAAAAAAAGCTAAATATTGATAATTTTTTTCAGATTATTAAAACGGTAAGCTCAAACATAGATTATCATTATGTACAGACATTAACACTCGGCAAATGTGGATACATTTTAACAGTGTAACACAGTCACTTGCACTAGCCACTTTGGTGTGTTGAATTTTATATATTCAGTAGTGTTCTCAAAACACTATAGCATCTGAAATAATAAAGTAATTGCAATGAGACACTATGACACTACAACTGCAGTACCATGAGCAATACCTGCACACAGTGTTTGCTCATAGGTCCATTCGTGGTCCAGTCTGTTGCCGCATTTCGAATTAAATCGGACGTAGCAGAGCCTAACCAGCAATTTAAAAATCTCAAGAGGAGAAAGGTCTTCATTCACAGGAAATCAAAAAAATTATACGAGTAAAAATAAGTCTGAATTAACATTATGACGGTAATGTTAGCTTCTAATTGAGTTAAGCTGTGTGTGTGTGTGTGTGTGTGTGTTAAATACCGGTGTGTGTACTAATGATTTCAGCAAGAGGCTGAAATTAACTTTTTACACTCCCTGCTGCTATGCTTAGGCTTAGTGGCGCTAGTTTCTGTGGAATTACTAGCAGGTTCAGGACTCCAACCACCCGAGCACATCTGGAACCCACAGCAGGATGTAAAAGGTGTAACACACGAGTCGATCGGTTTTACAAAGTTTTATGAATGTGAATTGATTAGACAAAAATAATTTTGCTTCTCCCTAGTAAAGTAAAAGCTCTCAATCATGTTTTGCCAAATGATTTTGAATAATTAAAGAGTGGATTTTGTCATTTAGATGAATGTTGCCATAGGTATCTCGGCTCCCTGATAAGTTGCCCTGTTGTCCTTTAGGACTTTTATCATTAGGAATTTATCACTTTAGGAGTGATGTACTGATCTAATGTCTCTGTTAGAGCTGCGTGATTTAATCGATTATGCAATTTAATCAATCAATCTTAACCAATCTTTTGTAGATCAATTAAATTTTTTAGTTGATGGTTGAATTTTTGACTCGGAATTGATTTACACCTTTTGAACTAATTAGGGAAAGCTTCAAATATAAAATTCTCAAAATTGGCAAATTCCTTGAAAATATACCACAGGCTCTGCTTCCATTTCCTGCATTTTTTGAGAGCATTATTTCTTTTTATATGCTATTTTTTAGGGGCAGTTAATGAAATACTGCCACCTACTGGACTGGAGTGTGGCACAGCAGATTGGCAGGAAAAAAGGTGAAATGCATGAGATGAAAAAGTCAAACAACACAAGTTACATAGCATTTCAATCTGTCTTAGATATTAGATAGTTATTAGATAGTTATGTAGATTTTAATACTTTAAAATTTGTAAATACATAAATACATAAATAAATATATATAGCTCCATGAAATAAATCGAACAATAGATATGTACTATAGAATTAACTTGACTAACAATGTTTAAAAAATCTAATTGAACTGAATCAATAGGCTACCTTCGATTCACTGGTCAAGTTTCTGTGGTATCCAACTTTTAAAACTTGATGATGGCCTTCACTGTTGCATTGGTACATCAATTTTTTTGGAACTTCTTCTGTAACCCTCTACTGATGATTTCAAAAACGAGATCCAATACATGATTTATAAGCTCTTTGTGGACTATGGTTTCAACACCAAGGTAAAACATTTCATCTGAATTGAACATTTCTAGTTATATTTATTCACCTCCTCTTCTGGTAAGCAAACAGGTTCTGTGACGCCTGGAAAAATGGCTTGAGAAAGATTTCCTTCCTCTGTCCCTGTCTCTTTCCCCAGAACACACACAACATACAAACACACCACAATCACATTGCTTAAACAAACAAACTAAAGGGCACGAACGCGCGCACACACACACACACACACACACACACACACACACACA
>JAQMYK010000018.1:9482817-9502686 GCA_030014345.1 Clarias buthupogon | reverse complement strand
AGAGGTCCTGAAAAAGAAGGGCCTACACTGCAAATACTGACTCTTTGCATAAATGTCATGTAATTGTCGATAAAAGCCTTTGAAATGTATGAAGTGCTTGTAATTATATTTCAGTACATCACAGGAACAACTGAAACAAAGATCTAAAAGCAGTTTAGCAGCAAACTTTGTGAAAACTAATATTTGTGTCATTCTCACTTTTGGCCACGACTGTACACACAGTCCAGAGCTGATACTCATACCCCCAAACCCCCTAGAGGAGCGAGACGACAGTGCTAAACACTAAACCTCCTTTCCGCTCACGATGATATAAATACATATACGGTAGTTTTTACAGATTGTGTCACAGATTTAAACTCCAGTTTAAATAGAACCTTTTCCAAACCTAAGATTTCATAAAAGCTTTTAGCCATGAGTTGTTAAGTAGGCTACCATGTTGCACACATGATTTTGGACCTTATTATGATTTGGACATTATCAATCTTGCTGTGGAGGATTGATAACGTCCATATCACGTTTGCTCCACTTCATAGTATAGCATTCATTTATCTGTAAAATAGCAACAGTTTAAAAATATGAAGAAAACCACAGGCAGTCTTAAATGGCAAGGTGTTGGAGTTAATCAGCATTTAATGACATGAGAATTTTTTTTCTACTTTTTTACTTTAAGAGTAGGTTAATTTATGTCAATTTATATTCTACACATAATAAAGTGCTGTTTTAATTTGTATGGAATAGCTAATAATAGCTATCTAGAATTTAGACCAGGAAGGTCATAATGTATTTATATAGACTGTATAATATATATACAGTCTATAATGTATAATATAATAATGTATTTGAATCTCATATTTTGATATCAGACATGTTGCAGATGATGTTAGTTGATGTGTTTTTTTCTGATGTACTGCATACAGTACTTACAGAAACAAAAAAGAAAAACGTCACTTTGGAATGAATTACATGGAAAAAGACAAGAGTGGACGCGAGTTATTAAAACAAACTGATTTTTTTGTGCCACATTGCTACATGTAGCTCATTCAAATTATAATTTGTGTAGCTATTGAGCCAGTTAGCTTGATCACACCCCATATGGAACGCATTGAGCCATGTACCTCAAGAGATCTCCTAAAAATACACCCGGGCTTGAAAACAGCATGCGTTTTCTTCAGGGATTATTTGGCAACCAGCTGCAACCATTACCTACTGAAACAATTACATCGTTCACTAAGAGCAACAGGTACACGGATAAACATACTACAAGACAGTGGATACACGTGCCCAGACATGTCCCAGCACCTGCTACACCAAAAGCCATGTCGGATTGGTCTCTCTCTCTCTCTCTCTCTCTCTCTCATCTTTTGGATCACTGATGTATTTCCGTAATAATTTTAAGAATAACAAGATATTTCTAATTTTCTCATTATCTCATCTTCTCACCATGAAATAAGATGTTCTACATTGTGCATATACACACACACACTCACACACACACACACACACACACACACACACACAAATAAATAAATAAATAAATAAATAGCAAGAGCAGGAGATAAATCCTCCTACCCTCCTCTATCATTCCACATCTATCCATCTAAATGCCATAAATAAAGAGAAGCACTACGTTGCAGGCAGCTTAAAGGAAACAAGTCACAGAATGGATCAGATGAGTGAGTAGCATGACATTACTACTGATAGAGAGAGAGAGATACTGTTACTCCTGTATGTAGATGTGATGCATGATAGGAAGAGCGCTGATTTGAGTTGATGATGTCTCTCAATTAAAATAACCATAATAATCATCTTACATGCTCAAAGATGCAGTGCATGAATTAATACACTGGATCATATTCACAGCTGGTCAATATATGACATCATATATCTGTCAACATTACTCATTTAAAGAGTAAAGTATTTGTGGTTTATTCTTAATTTGACTGGTTTGTAAAAATGAAAGAAAGTCAGATATAGACGCTAACTTGCAGTTATAGTAACAACAGAGGAGAGTTTTACATTAACATTTAGGCATTTGGCAGACACTCTTAGTAGTAAGTCACTCCAGAGCGGCTTACAAGACTGCTTTGTAGTTTCCATCGTTGGATAGATCCTTACACTTACTTATTTTTTTAAGGGGTGGGATTACTCATCTTCCTTGAGCTCCGAGAGATGGTGGGACCAGCCGAGCAGTGCTGGAGGATCAGATGAAACGTGGTGCAGTGTGAGGTGTAACTAGAGCTGACAGGTACACTAGGTGGGTGCTGGGCTGTTTTTGGCTTTGTATGCAAGCACCAGGCCTTTGAATTTGATGCGGGCAGCTACAGGAAGTCAGTGCAGAGAGTGGAGAAGTCATCCGATCGCTTGCTGATCGGGAGTGACACAATCTATCTCGCTCTCTCACTCACACACACACACACACGCACATAGACACACACACACACACAATGGAGTGTCAGAAAGTTATATACCACAGAACAAAGTGATATATAAGTTCTAAGCCAAAGACCCTGAGTAAAAACAAAGTATATACAGTAGATATGATTCACATCCGCTATTACATCAAAGAGCATGAGCCATTCGCTTGTTGTATAGACTTCCAAGGAAACAAAGACAGCGAGGTTTTATATCAAACTATAGGAAATGTTGCCATATAAGGAATGAGAAGGAAACAAGGAGAAGAGAAGCACGCAAATGTCAACACGGACAAAGGAAAATATTAGAAAACATTAACTCATCTTAGAGGTGCTCGAGGTGATGCCTGCGATTCAGCATGAGCTTACATGTACATTAAATGATGCTGGGTTTGTGTGTGTGTTCGTTTGTGCAGGGAGGGATTGCATGAAATTATATAAAAGTTAGTTTTTAGGGTAGGCAAAAATCTGAGGCTTTTTAGAGGCAGGCAAAAGACTCTCATTGCCCCGGTACGACACCACAAGAGTTTTTAAAAAGGTCTCAGGGAACTTCTAGAGTAAAACCATACAATTTTTACATTTCTCTTATTAATTCTATTCACATTCTTAACAGTATTTTAAGACACCAACATTTGGTCTAGAGACAGTTCTTAACTACAATAAAAAAAAAAAATGCTGAAACTGCACCTAAAGTCGAAACATCTACAACACCACCCACAACTCCATCTGCTGATCAGTTTAAATGTGACTGATTAATTGGCAGATTCATCCATTTAGATGAGTGCATCTCAGATGATGTGATCAGAAAAATGACAGATATAATTGCTGATCCATAAATTACATTTAATCACTTGAGCATTGAATGTAATCACTCCAGTCATTAATCTAAGCCAGGAGAAAGCTTCACACAATGACAGGAAATTATCAGCTAGAATGGCAAGGACAGAAATAGACTATCGATTGTTTTAATGTCATTGGCTTTAAAGGTCACCTATTATGCAAACTTCACTTCTTTTGACATTTGAGGATGTTCACATGAGTCTCCAGTGGAATTCATTTTTTAAACTTTTTACCATTTGTGCAAAAAACTGTGCTTGAACATGCCAATGACACCAAAAGCATGTCATATGAATAAATAAATAAATATACAAAGTAATTTGCATAGCCCCTTGAGTACCTAACAGAACTGCTTCATATCTGCCACTGAAATTACTTTATACAACAGACTCCAAAGACTGCAACATGTCACAGCTAAGAGCAAAGTACAGGTAATATCTTATAGCAATCACTGTTTGTTCAATTCATTGCAAAAAGACAGTCATAACCACTTGATTAAATAAAAAATGATGCAATATCTCATGCGAGAGAGTGCTGTTATACTGAATATCAGTACGGCTGTGATGCGCTATTAGACACAAGGGCACAGCATGAGTGCTGCAGATATCACAGCACAAGCTTGAATATTATATTGATTTTATATAACAGTTTCATAACCACCACTTATTATCAACAGATTATGATTTGTTTGCTTATTTAACCAGTTATTTTGCTCCAGCACCACACTGGCGGAACTAGCTGTTATCAGGTGAGTTGGCAACTGAGAGTTGGTGTAATTAACAGAAGTGAAAGCAGCTCTAAATTCTTACCAATGTAGACCATAGAGGTGGTGCAAAGCCCTGAGAAACTTACGAGATTTACTTTATATTTCAACTTATTCCACTTTATCAGCTTTCATTGGTTGAATCCCAAATAGCGTTAAATAGAAAGCTAATGCACTAGGGTTTACATTCCCTTGTTCTACACACCAAGTAATGGCCTTGATCAGGGGTTAGAGAGGGATTTGGGATTCATCTTTGTGTTAGAATTAGTTTGTTTCATAGCTCACATTAGCAATAACACACAGTTCGGTTGCAATTTGGAACGACACTTCCTAAAGAGTCAAAGTGTTGTTTAAGATGACATAGCATTATCAGATGTGTTTACTTGTTAAAAGTCCTGCTGTGACTGTGGTTTTCAGTGAAGGTTTGGCAGGGAGATACTCTGTAATTCTTATAAATGACTGCGGAGTGATACATATAGTTCCAGTCTACAGCTGTTACCGTCTGTTATTACTAGTTGTGGAATGCCTCTCGTCCAATCAAATTGCTCGGTCAGAATTAACTGTTTTATAATACCTAAAAATATCTACATTTTCCTACTTGCTAAATTTCGCTTACAGAGAACATAACGCGTAGTGTTTACTCCCTCTTTAGCTACAAGTTCAATAACAACACACACTCTACTCTTCAGTAGATAAAAAAAATTTGAAAAAAAAAAAAACTAAAATGTTAACTAATCTTTAAGGAAATTTCCTGATGCACTCTAAATTCTGTACTCTCCTTGTCCTGGATTTTGATTTTGGATCCAGTTTGTGAGGTTCAATCCTTCTGTCCACAGTAACGCCAGGTAGGAAGGATGCAGACATCACAGATGCTTCTGTAGGAGTGTGTGTGTGTGTGTGTGTGTGTGTGTGTGTGTGTGTTTGTGTGTGTGTCAGTAGCTCAAATGTATGTTAAGCTGCAGACACTGAAACAGCGTGTTTGGAATTGGAGTGGAAAAGTGGGATTTTCAGGCATGCCAGAATGCATAATCTCAGTGATATTTTAGCTTGAGCTTTAACAGACACCTTTTCAGGACCTCTGAGACCTGTGTTCACTTGCTAAAATGAAGTAGTATATGTGACCTTTAAAACTGCTGTTTTATGTAGAACATTAAACAAAACAATGGTTAGTGAAGGTCAAAAAGAGATGATCAATTATGATACCGTGATTACATCCCATACCAAAAAAAAAAACTTTTTTGCATTGTTCTTACTCACTGTTTAATAATGCTATAAGACATGCTTGAAATTGTGTCAGAAGTGTATGTGATCCTCTTTAAAAGCAGTCCATGCCATTGTAGTGCACTACTCTGTGCAACTGTATTTAAGGTAGAAAATAAACCACCTGGAGAAATTCCAGTTATACAATAATAAAGTACAATAAAACATAATACACAGTGAAATAGAAAACAATGCACAAAGCATTCACAAAAAACAATAAACAGTATTTTTGTTTTAAGAACTAATTGTCACAATTGAATGAACATTTCAAGACCATCCAACCTTACCTTGCATGAACATCCAAGGGGTCCTCGGTCATGCTGTATCCATGTGTGTCTTAGGACATTGATTGAGCAGTCTGACAGTTTAATTAACATTTCACTGTAGCACAACTTCTACACACTAATGCAAGTGAAATGCAATGTGACACGGAATAACATTTGCTACTGACACGTCCTGAACGCCTACTTAGGCTATATTCACACTGCATGGCAAAAGTGTTCCAAACATGATGTTTTTACTCATTTGTCACTCATATCTTTTTTCCAGTATAAACAGAGCAAATAACATGGGATCTAATCTTTTCAATTCTGTTTTGATTCACTCAGAAACTGTTCATTTAAATGCAGATGTCCACTTTTTTTTATTTTGGCCAGGCAGTGCATATCTCAAAATGAACCATTCAAAATGAACCATCTGCTTAAATACCAGCTGAAATACCACTCAAATCATGAATTCTGGCATGCTCAAAAATCCTGCTGTTTCACTTCTGTTCCAAACAAGCTGTTTCAGTGTCTATAATTCTATAATTTAGTCCCATTTTACCTTAAACTGTCACTCAAACATTTTAACTATAAAAAAAAACACACTCATGCATTTTTAACAAAGTGGGATGTATGCATTTTATCTACTACTGTCTTATTTCAGGATTGACATTGAAGGTAGTCGCCACACACACCCATAGGACGTGAACCGTGAGTGGCCTTATCTTTCACAGTAAGACCTTCTTAAGTTGTCCGCCATGTATCTTTCTAGTGGTACAAAGATATGCTAACAAATAAAGAACCTGTTAGTTAGTTTGCAAAATAGTTGAGAAATGAAAAACTAATACCTAATGTACAAAGTTTAGGACAGATCACTTGAGGATAGAGAGAGAGTGATAGTGAGAGATGTGAGGTATAGGATGGGAAGAAGGAGGGATGCAGCTCGGCAAGGATGTGAGTCAGAGAAACGTTCTTCCATACCATCTTCCCACACATGCTATTTTTACAATCTCACCTACACACACATACCATACACATGCACACATGTAAGACATCTTCATGCCACCTAGTTCTCAAAGATCCCTTGCAATGCCTTGCTGGGCATTGATGTCAAATATTTAAACCTTCCCAGACTCAAAAACCAATAGGAAGATGTGATTCCACTGCAGTGGTTATACAGACTACATGCTGTATACAAATAGCTTTTTCTGTCATTTTGTTCTTTAAATTATTACAGTATAAGGAGCATTGTTATAAACATGAATGTAAAATAAACAGTATTCAATTATTAATCACTCTCTTACATGTACATGCTTGCAGGAAGCCTGGAGCTTATCCCAGGGGACTCTGGACACGAGCAAGAGAACACTCTGTCGCTCCTTCGCAGGCACCCCAGCAGGATGCATCCTGCCTTATGACCTAAGCCCCCTGGGATAGGCTTCAGGCCCCCCACAACGCTTTACAGCGTAAACTGACTGACTGACTGACAATCAGTGTTGGGGGACGTTACTTTTTAAAGTAACTAATTACATTACAAAATGACTGTCTTTAAAAAGTAATCAGTTACATTACAGCGTTACTTTCTGATAAAAGTAACTAGTTAGAGTACTTTTCCATTGCAGAAAATGAAAACTCCTTTGTGATTCCTCATGCATGTTGTTTTAGTCAAGACCTTTATAGTTATTCTATGTAAGTTTGGCCCATAATCTGTTAACTACTAATACTCCTATCTCATCTATTCGTGCGGTGGCCATAAATACAGTTCATCATGATTCACAGCGAGTTTTGGCGCTGTGATTAGGTTTCCGTCTTTCTGTGCATCGGTTCTCGCATAGTCAAACCACACCGCATAGGTATAATAGAGATAGGGGTATAACAGCAGGAATAACAGAGGGGGGTGGGTTATCGGGGGCGAGGCTTGTAGGACGACTTTCACACACACACACACATACACACACACAGACACACACACTGACTCAAACATAGCTATAACTCTATATATACCAACCACATACAAAAAATTCAAAAAAAGAGTTTCACATTCAAATTTTTCAATGGACCGCCTTTTGTTTTCATTACAGCCATGACATTGTTTCAATAAGCTTATGCAATGTCACAACATGTTTTTCCATCCAGTGTCACATTAATTTCTGTCCAAGATCTTGTATTAATAATAGAAAGTCGGACCACATCGTAAAATCTTCTACATCCCAACCAAAGGATTCTCAATGGCTCTGGACTCAGTGGTTAACAATCCATGTGTGAAAATATTGTCTCATGCTCCCTGAACACCTCAAAGTACAAAACTAATTTACAAAACGTTAGATGTGCCATGGAAAACCATCACTGTGAAAGCCATCATTATTAAGTGGAGAAAATATGGCACCACAGTGACATTACCAAGAACAGGACGTTCCTCCATAATTGTAAAAATTTACAAGAAGAAAATGTATCAAGTAGACTGCCAAAAGGTTTATGTCAATATTAAAGGAGCTGCAGAAATATTTGTAAAGTGATGTTTACTCTCTGCATATGACAACATTCTCTCATATTTTGTCTGAACTATAGGGTAGGTTGGATATTTACAAAAGCCTTTACTCATAAAAAAAACAGATCTGCTTAGGTTTACTCCAACATTATACCAATTGTGAAGCATGATGGTAGCATGCTATAGGGTTGATGCCCTTCAGCAGGCACTGGGGCTCTAGTGAGCCAAAGAAAATCATAAATAGCTCCAAGCACCAATCTATTTCACACAAAAACTTCAATCATCTTTAATGATCCAAAGCACAAATCCAACTTAGCAAAGTAAGGTCAGCATTTTGGAATAGCACCACTCAAACCAGATCTAAATTCTCTCAAAACTCTCTGAAATTTGGTTTCTGGAGCATTTGCTACAGTCCAAGGATTTGTGGAATTAAACTGGCAAATCAAAGTGACCAGCAAAAACACTGATAAAATCTTACTCCAAAAAAATACTTAAAGTATTTTAAACCAAAATTGCTAATTTTGGTTTAAAAATTACCAATTAACAAAATATGGTTGCAACCATATTTTCCCTTTTTTTTTTTTTTTTGCTGTAAAATAGTTATGATATTTGTTTTTTTAGTTTTGTTGCTTGTTATTCACTTTTTTCCATTATAAAAGGCAGCTTTTTAGTTAGAGGCATGTAAATATTTCATATTGCCTGAAAAAAAAATGCCATTCCAATCATAAAGACTGACATACTGTATCTCTGAACTAGTTAACATCCTTTCATAGTACGGTGTGACTATATAGTATATAATTGTTGGCAAGTAATTGTATGGAACTGCAATATAATAATTTGCTATCACCCAAAAAATTATTTGGAGCATTTTGAGGTTTCTTCCTCTCGAAGTTTCTTCCTCATGCAATCTTTGCTACTGTCACCTCTGGGATCTAAATATAAACCACCTCATAAATATAAATCTGCACCGGGCATTTATGTCAACCTGGGACTTGTGATGAAACTTCTTGTGAATGAAAGCATAAAACCGATTTTTAAAGATGACTTCAGGCACAGTACAGTGATGAGACTCTAAGCCATAAAACATCTGAATAACGCAAACACTTTAAAGAAGGCCGTACATCCATGAATGACAATCCCACCCGAGATGGCTTGCAACCCAGTGAAGAAGTCCCTCTGACCATACAGTATGTAGAGGCAAAAAATATGTAGACACCGTAACATATGAGCTTGTTAAACACCCACTCATATTTAGTTCCGTTCCCTCTTGATTGTTTTTTGAGCACTTTTTTTTAATTAGCAGGGGGTATAGCTGAAGCACTCTACTTTTTGTAGAACATAGATAAACTTAGGCTTAGATAAAAACAAAAAACAAAAAAAGAGTCTATACTGTATGTGCAACAGTATCTAATATTACTATGTGTTTCTATGTGCAAATGGTCGAGCTGTAGTGTATCTTGCTATTCGATCCTTGAAAATACATGGCTATACTGAAATGCTAAAACACAAATGTTGAAGGGCGGATGACTTGTTCATGGTTTACTGGAGTTATTAGATGTTACCTTGTCATAAATAGTTTGCATAAAAAGATCATGTCAATTTAGAGGAATTCTTATTGCCCTTTCATTACTGTATGTCACAAATCAGTTTGCAAATATTTTATTTAGTGTACTTAGTGAACTGATTAATATTGATGTTTTTCCAATATACTATTAATTTAATGTTCTTTGTTATGCTGTTATGGCAAGAAAATATTGTATTAAACAGTACTTACTAATTGTATGTACTATGTTTACTTAATGTCAGAATTTTTCATTTTTACCAAACATTTGATACAGATTTAAAAAAATTTTTTTCTAAACTTATGTTGTTACAACTTATGTTGTTTCTCCTACAAAAGTTTACTTAATGTATCTTGATATGTGCAGTCTGTTGTACTAAGACTGCTGTGTTCATACAATATAAGAATATGCTGATGAATACTTTGGAGATTTTTTTTAAAGCGCTGCTACTGAAATTTGATTTTTGAATTTGAAATTTTAATATTTCAAATGTGTCACTGAGGATTAAAGTAAAAGTGTAATAAATAAAAACGTGTCACTATTTACCAGACATGTTATTTAAAAAATACTTTATTTTACCTATTAAAGGTGAAAATTGAAAAACACATCGTTCCCTACATCTGGATTGACTCTATAACTTGATTCATTTGCAAAAGGTAGATGATTTGTAATTTAATCCTAGTGGAGTGAGTGTATAGATGGAGATATACGCGAATCACGGGTTCAGCACGTGGACAGCGACCTGAGTATTCGGCATTCCAGCACCAGACAGCGACAAGATTTAAAACAAATTACTACTAAAAGCATGGAAATGGACTTAACTTTTACACAATATATGTGTAATATAATACTACACAATGTTTTTAATGATACACAATGCTCTTATAGATGCATTACACGCGTTGTCCATACTTTCATGATTATGAAGAGTAATACTGTACTGTCATTCCCCAACTGTGTTAGTAATTACCTGATTAGTGGAGAGCTGCACATGAGGAGCCACGAGCAGCTGGAGCGCTATATGCAGCGCGGATGTCAGCAGTCCCGCCACAATGGCCCACGTGAGCGGCAGCGGCAGCATGCTGTAGGTAGCGAAGAGCGTGAAGAGCACGTAGCCCACACCGTCTCCCAGCAGCCCGTAGCCGAGTCCCGTGGCCAGGATCTGCGTGGCCATGGCCGCCCATGTAACAGCGCCGCTGTACTGCAGGTAGCCGTGGGAGCTCGCGTCCTTGCGCACCACGACAAGCGCGCAAATCACTACCTCGACGCCGGCGAAGAAACCGAGCAGTGCGCCTTTTATGGGGTCCACGGGCGTGGCGCCGAGAGTCAGGTGCAGCACGAGCAGCGTCAGCTTAGTCACCACGTCCAGGACGTTCATCACCGCCACTGATTTGCGCCGCTGACCCAAGAAATAGCGCTGGTACAGGCGCTCGAGTTCGCGCGATTTGAACGCGTAACGCAGAGTAGGGAAGATCACGCCCCGGTACGCGCAGCCCCAGCTCACGAAGAAGTCCGAGTTGCTGGGCGCGCAGTCGAGCTGCAGGAAACCCAGGTCACTACTTGAGCGCTCCGGGAACACTTTAGTGCCGCAGTTGTTGTGCCGGTCGCTCACTGATGCCCTCCCGGCTGACTGTTTGCGCAAGTCTTGTCCTGGTGTGTCATCTGGAGAAGCGGCCTTGGGGTTGTTGTGCTCGTGGATGAATCGCTGCTCGGTGATGTGGCGCACTGCGTTCTGCCACAGCAGCCGCTTCGGTCTCCCGCCGCTGTTATTCGAGGGGGTTTTGTTGATAGTGTACAGCTCCTCGCTCTCGCTGGAACATCGGACTTCGGATAATTCCATAGTTCCCGGTCCCTTTACTATTCTAAGTGATTATGTATGTAGGTATGCGGAGGGGTGTAAGGACTAATTGAACATGTTCAGCGCCGAGAGTGAGCTTTTGACTCCGCATTGAGTCAGGCGTGCGCCTGGAACAAACAGGCTCGTGGGAAAACAATAGCCATGCATGATCAGAGGCTCACCTACAGTGACCTTTGTGCTCGGGCGGTGTCGGCACGGGAATCCTCGAAGTCAGAACGGCTCGCTCGTGGTGGCCCTGCCATGCGGCAGTAACGCCACTGGATCCGTAGTCCTGTTGCAAGATGCGTTATTTTCCACCGCGCGACCCAAGTACATAGGCAAGAGTCTGCAAGATGCGCGGCGCCATTCCGCCTCCCACGCGCCGCATAGAGAGAGAGAGAGAGAGAGAGAGAGAGCGCACTCTGTCACTTATGCGCGCGTGCGTGGGTGCGCGGCGTCCTGGGAAGTCAAGGCAGATCGGTTCCGCTGAATTATATCTGCAGCACTAACTCCAGGAATTTTAGGAATCCTCAACTTAATGCTGAGTGGAGATCTGGTGCCGCCGGCATCTTCAGCCGCAGTGGCGAGAACGTGTCAGTGTCGCCAGCGCAGTAACCCCGTGCGACGTGTCAGCCTGCCTCTCATTTTGGGGGACCGGATCATCAAGCGACGAGGGAAAGCTTGCAGAAGGCGCAGTATAGCGCTGATCCCGTTCCTCTAACAGCAGACAAGCGGAAGATAAAGCGCGGAAACTCGGCATCAGCACAGAGCCGGCGCGTGCAGCGCTTGCGCTTGACCTGATACCGAGACGTCTTCACACTGAAGTGACAGCGTGTCAGCGAGAGGGACGTGCATGTGTGTGTGTGTGTGTGTCTGTGTTTGTCTGTGCCCGTACGTTTGTGTGTATCCCGGCTAGCTGAGGCATGGGGCGAGCCGTGTGTCAGCTGAGTAAATATGACGTCACACCACCCTCCCCGCCCAACGCGCTCCTTTTGTTTCTTTGCTTTATGCATCGGCAGACAGACCGCGAGCGCGTGTTTGCCTGTGTGTGTATGAAAGTCACATTTATTTTTCTTGCGCGTCTTGCAGATATTTATGTATAACAGCATCACAGGATTACAATGGGGGGGGAAACGGGGAATGGTGCCCTAAAATGACTACACAGCGATAGAATAAGCCGTGATTGGGGTGCAGTATGGATGAAGACAGATCCGTGTGTGTGTGTGTGTGCGTGTGTGTGCCTGTGCTGGAGAGCGGGAGTGTGGGTGTGGAGTCAGGCGGAACTTTGCCGGTGCACTGATTCACCGACTTTTCGACTTTTCCAGATATTTCAGAGCGCGAGACTGCGGCAGATCAAAGCTGATCGACGCCTCTACGGTGACTCATCACGTCCCCCGCACGCGCGCGCTTCTTAGTGCCTGCTTATTCATGTATATGTCTGTTTGTGTGTGTGTGTGTGTGTGTGTGTGTGTGTCTGTTTGTCCGAGCGTGTGTCCGGGGTCAGTGTAGTATTTCAGGCCATGGTGTGGTGGTGTGGAAAATAAAACGGAACTGAGCCGACAGACATCCCTAATAAACCGTATGTAGCTTGTCACACCTTATATCATTAATACTGCATTAAACGCACACACACACACACACACACTCTCTCTCTCTCTCTCACACACACACACACACGCGCGCAGAACTCGCTTTATAGAGCGAAATAATCCACAACTAGCCCCAGTTAAAGGACGGTCAACACTGTTATATATATATATATAAAACAGTGTTGACCGTCCTTTATATATATATATATATTCATCTTTATAAGGCATCTATACCCCTTAAATTGATAATCATTATTTCCTGTCATTATTATTACTCACTCTTCTGTGAGTGAGCAATAATAATAATTCTTCTATTCAGGATAGCAGGGACCTGGAGCCTATCCCAGGAGGCTTAGGGGACGAGGCAGTGTACACCCTGGACAGGGTGCCAATAAATCACAGGGCACACACACACACACACACACACACACACAGACACTCATTCACACACTATGGTCAATTTGGGAACGGCAATTAGCCTAACCTGCATATCTTGGGACCGTGGGAGGAAATTGGAGTACCCAGCGGAAACCCACCAAGCACAGAGAGTACATGCAAACTCCATGCACACAGAGACGGGAATCGAGCCTGGCCAGGAGTCGAACCCGGACCCTGGAGGTGTAACCACTACACCACCGTGCGTTATTATTATTAATATTAATATTATTATTATTATTATTATAGTGGATGTATATGTATTTTTTTTGCAATGTCATTTCCTTCACATATGTTTGCAATTAAAGTAAGTTCTTATTCCAGCGAATTTGCTTAAGGTTATAATGGTCCTTCCTGGACTTCCTAGGGGACCAGAACACCCAATCAGAACAGTTACACTTAAGAGTAATTACAACAGCCAGTCAAAACCGGTGGTGAAAGGAGAGTGAGAGATAATCAAATCAGTCATTATTTGGAATCGGTGTGTTAAGGCTCTTCACCAGATTCCTTTGACTAATTGGGCTTTATATACAAGTATCCTTCATATGGAGTGCCACTCAAGAAATAATTCATACCGACTGTGCATCTTGGTTTAATGGACTTAATGAAGGATACCTTGGTTTCAGTGGAACATACAATGGATTTGGCCCACACATATTGACTTTTAAAAAATAGTATTTGTTTTTCATCATACATGTTGTTTCCTTGCTTGCTGATTTGCTATTTTACATATTGTCAATAAGAAATATTTTTATTATTATAGTATTTTCATTGATGTAGATTGTTGCATGACACTTTGTTTTGTTGCAGAAATACAGGTTTAGTGTTATGGTAAATAGGTTTGATTATGTAAGAATGTATTGATCTATCAGTGTATCCATTATTTATCTGGGATATACATATACACTGCCCAGGCCCAAAAAATTGCACTTAAGGATTTCATTGACTTTTGGCTTTGTTACTGTCAGGTTTTTTTTATTTATTTTTTTACCATGCATCCTAAGCATTTAAGTGATCTCCAGTCATGATTTTCTTCTGGCTACAATTCCTCCACAAAGTTGAGGGTTCACCACAGTCCTTACAACAGGTTTCAACAATGCAACAATGTGTTTGGCGTTTCTAGACCAAACTTCAGTAATTTCAAACCTCCTTAATTGGTTTTGGTATGTGACTCAGTAATCTGTATACTGTATTTACAGGTGCATCTCAATAAATTAGAATATCATCGAAAAGTTAATTTATTTCAGGAATTCAATTGAAAAAGTGAAACTCATACTGTATGTTGTATAGATTAATTTTACACAGACTGATATACTTCAAGTGTTTATTTCTTTAAATTTTTATCATTATGGCTTATAGCTATGAAAACCTGTCAGGCCAGCAAAAATGGCAAAGCAGACTCCCAACAGGCACGTTCCATATCACCTGATTTCTAAGCACGCCTGCACTCAATTACCTGGGTGCTTGAATAGAACCCAGCAATGGAGGGACATTGCGAAATATATGCTCCTTTGAGTTTTCCGGTATTATGATTTACGATTTTCTGATTGCCCTAGTGTACATGTTTTGCAGATCGACCGACGCTTGCCTGTGCCTTGGATCACAAGTAAGATTTGCCCATGTTTGTTTTTTTTGTTATTAGCTTAATAAATCTGGTCTTCCTTAACTGCACTTGCGTTCACCTCTACTGTACGTTACTCCTGACAAAACCCCAAATCCAGTAACTCAGAAAATTAAAATATTGTGAAAAAGTTAAATATTGGAGACTGATTGTGTCATACTCTAATCAGCTAATTACCTTAAAACACCTGCAAAGTTTTCCTGAGCCTTTAAATGGTCTCTCAGTCTGGTTCAGTAAGCAGACTGTTCACAGAGTGCTGTATCCAAGCACATTGATGAAACCTTGAATGGAAGAAAAAAAATGTGATAGAAAAAGGTGCACATGCAACAGGGATAACCACAGTCTTAAGAGGATTGCGCAACGAAGCCCATTCAAGAATTTGGGGGAGATCCACAAGGAGTGGACTGCAGCTGAAATGAGTGTTTCTGGAGCCAGACGTACCCAGGCATGGGATACAACTGTCGAATCCCTTTTGTCAAGCCACTCTTGAAACAGAGACAATGTCAGAGGTGTCTTATCTGGGCTAAGGACAAAAAGGACTGAACTATTGATCAGCAGGGCCTCTTTTCAGGTGAAATTAAATTTTGCATTTTATTTGGAAATCAAGGTCCCAGAGTCTGGAGGAAGAGACGAGAGGCACAGAATACAAGATGTTTGAGGTCCAGTGTAAAGTCTGCACAGTCAGTGGTTGTTTGGGGAGCCCTGTCATCTGCAGGTGTTGGTCCACTGTGTTTTATGAGGTCCAAAGTCAATGCCGCCGTCTACCAGAACGTTTTTGAGGACCTCATGCTTCCCTTTGCTGCTTTATGGATCTTTATAGACAAGCTGATTTTATTTTCCATCAGGACTTTGCACCTGCCCACACTGCCAAAAATACTAATACCTGGTTAAAGGGCCATGGTATCCCTGTGCTTGATTGACCAGCAAACTCACTCGACCTAAACCTCATAGAGAATCTAAGGGGTATTGTGAAGAGGAAGACACCAGACGCAACTACACAGAAGACACCAGACGCGCGAGACACCAGACGCAACTACACAGAAGAACTGAAGGCCGATATCAGAACAACCTGGGCTTCCATAACATGTCAGCAGTGCCATGCCATGCCCCATTGCTGCAGTAATTCATGCAAAGGGAGCCTCGACCAAGTATTGAGTGCTGTACATGATCATACTTTTCAGTAGTCCAACATTTCTATGTTAAAAATCTTTTTTTTTTTATTGTTCTTTTGTCATATTAAAATCTTCTGAGATATAGTACTACATTTTGGGTTTTCATTAGCTGTAAGACATATTCATCAAAATTAAAAGAAATAAATACTTAAAATATATCAGTTTGTATGTAATGAATCTACAGTATATATGAGATTCACTTTTTTAATTGAATTGCTGAAATAAATCAACTTTTCGATAATATTTTAATTTATTAAAACTGGAGCTGTACATGCACACATTTAAGTGTGTTGTAACATAATGTCAAGAGGGTAAGATATAAACAGTGTTTTTTGTGTAAAAACCATAAAAATCACCTGATTATAGTTGGTCTTATTCAAAATCAACCTCAAACAAACAGCAACATCTAACTTTTATTCACTATGCTATTATCTATTTAACAAAAATGAACCCCCCCCAAAAAAAAATTGCAGGCAATACTAATTAATACTCATTACTGCTTCCACGGGATTTAAAAGGGTAAGTTGCAGCCAGGTGCTGCTAATCATCAGCCCTTAATAATTGTTCATCAGCAGGTGTGTAGAACTAAAAATTTTGGCAGTTTACTGGTCTGGAGCATTCAAGTGTGTGTTAACACAATGCCAAGAGGGATTGATATATAGCAAGGGGAAAATATAAGCAATGGGCTTACAGAAGCAATTATTGTTGCTGCACATCAATCTGAGAAGGGTTATAAAAACGATTTCCAAACAAGTTGGAGTTCGACATTCTACAGTGAGAAAGATTATTCACAAATGGGAAGCATTTAGGAGCTTTACATCTCAGACAGGCCTCACTGAGCATGTGAAAGGGATGCCAGAAGAAAACTTTTTCTGTATAAAAAGAACATGGAAGCGCTACTGAGGTTCGCAAAACTGCATCTGAACAAAGCACAGGGTGTCTGAAAAAATGTCCTATGGACAGATGAGCCAAGAGTCATGATTGGTGAAAACCAAACTGCATTTCAGCAGAAACACCTCATACTGTGCATAAACAAATGCCCAAAAACATTAATGAACTGAAGCAATATTGTAAAGAAGAATGGGCCAAAATGTCCCCACAATGAAAGATGTAAGAGAACAATGTAAGAGACTGATAAAGTCATACAGGAAATACTTCAAGGTATTGCTACTAAAGGTAGATCTAAAAGCTATTGAATGATGGGGGGTACTCAACATTGCCCACTTTATTTTTTAATTTTTGGCAATTAATTAGTTATTTTTTGATGCACATTGGTCCATGTATACTAGTTCTTATTGATCATTTACATCAGATTGTATATGATGGTTAATTTATCTTGTTTCTGGACACTGTTGGCTGAATTAAAAAAAAATCTATTGAAAAATCTTTTGTGGCTTATGTGCTTTTACTGAACACCCACATCCATGCCAGTACCATGTCAGTATTGGAATTGATGTGATATGATATAATTAAGCAATATCACTCGCAAGGGAGTGCTGTTGTGCTTGAATATCAGCACGACTGTGATGTGGCCGTAGGCACTAGGGCACAGCCCGAGATATTACAGCACAGACTCAAGTGTGATATTGCTTTTATACAACAGTTTCACAAACACTATTAAATATTAACAGATTATGATAGTTTGTTTATTAAATCAGTTATTTTGATGCTGAGTATTACATGCTGAGGCAGTATATGAATACCAAATACTAAATAATAATTCAAATAATGGAAAGTCTAAAATCCAAAATGGTATAACTTCGTTTCAAGCCAACATATATATATATATATATATATGTATATATATATAAAAAACTTTTTGCCTAATCCAGAAAGCTGGCATAGGTCTTAGATAAACTGTAAACCATCATAAATGTTCGGTATTTATTTCAATATTCTCAAAATGATCTTTCTTACTACAAAGTTATACATTTCAAATGGCTTTGCCTTCAGATCTCCCGTGATTAGCTGACAAGGGAAAAAAGCCTTTACATTCAAAATGGCGTCCACATTCATTTATAGTGTATAATTTTCCAAAAGATCTTCAAGCTAAATAATTTTCAACGTAGAGTTCAGCAAGCGATATGGACAGGTCGGTGTTAGCAAAGGAATTATTAATGATAAAATTTTGCCATCATGACCTCCGACATGTCTAGATAAAACAGGAAGAGATACGTTACAGGTACAGTTGAAGTGTATAAAGTGTGTAATTAATACACAAGTATTTTTTGTAACAATTGCTTACAGATTACCTGATTATTTAACTACTGTATATCATAATCCATCATATCTGAGATTTAAATACAAGATTAATTACAAGTTAAATTACAAATACAAGTAATTATGCTTATTTTGTATTACAAATACAAGTTGATTATACCTTTAAACATCTTGGAAAATTCCAGAAAAGTATATTAGGTTCTTAGAAGCTTCTGATATATTGTAAGGCCTCAGTGCCTATTTTTGACATGAAAAAAAATCAAAAGAAATTTGTTCAGACCTCAGAAATTAGTAGACTCTAACAAGTCTGATTCATCCTTGGAAGAAATTTCAAAATGTTTGAAGATACCATGGTTATCTTGGGAAACATAGTATAAACACCATAGAATAATAAAATGAGTCCTATATCAACATAAACTGAAAGGCTGCTCAGCAAGAAAGAAGCCACTGATCCAAACACCCCATAAAAAGTCATTTTTAACTGTTTGGCCATAATGACCGTCATTATGGGTGGATGACAAAGGGAGAGGCCTGCAAGATTATGAACACTATCCCAAATGTGAGGCACTTGGGTGGCAGCATCATGTTAGGGGGGTTCTTTGATGCAGGATGGACTTGTGCACCTCACGATGGCACCACTGGGAAGAACTATGATGTGGGCATCTTGCAGTAAAATTTGAAGACATCAGTGAGAAGGTTAAAGCTTGGTACCAAATGGGTCTTCCAAATGTACAATGATCCCAAGCATAAATCCAATGTTGTGGCCAAAAGGCCAGTTTTTGAGGTATTAGAGTGGCCATGAGTATAATCCAATAAAAAATGCTGAAAAAAATAATACACCTGAAAAGGCATGTGAGAGCAAGGAGGCCTACAAACCTGACTCAGTTACACCAGTTCAGTCAGCAGGAATGGGCTAAAACTCCAGCAATGTATTATAAGAAACATGAGACATGCAATGTTTACATGCAATGTTTCACTTTTTAAATGAAATTATGAAAGAAAATGTAATAGTTAGATGATTACTGATCAGTTATAACTGGCTATTCACTCACTTACTCACTGTCCTGTAATCAAGGGTCGCAGGGGCGGGAGCCTATCCCAGAAGACTTAGAGCACAAGGGATACACCCTGGACAGTCCATCACAGGGCAGACACGTACAGTACATGCACATACTTTTGGGAACGCCAATTAGCCTAATCTAATCAAACCCAGACACTGGAGGTGCAAGGCTATTCAACATTTGAAAAATATCACATAATCCAATTTGCCAATACATAAATGTGTAAGCCACTACTGTGACCAGAATGTTTGCCAGGCATTTCTTAACCAGAAATCTTATGTTTGTTGATCACCCTCACAGCTGTGTGTGTGTGTGTGTGTGTGTGTGTGTGTGTGTGTGTGTGTGTGTGT